>WNGS01166011.1:3037742-3051505 GCA_020271785.1 Procambarus virginalis | reverse complement strand
GCAACACACAACATACTGCCCCAGCCATCAAGGCAACACACAACATACTGCCCCAGCCATCAAGGCAACACACAACATACTGTCCCAGCCATCAAGGCAACACACAACATACTGTCCCAGCCACCATGGCAACACACAACATACTGCCCCAGCCATCAAGGCAACACACAACATACTGCCCCAGCCACCATGGCAACACACAACATACTGTCCCAGCCATCATGGCAACACACAACATACTGCCCCAGCCACCATGGCAACACACAACATACTGCCCCAGCCACCATGGCAACACACAACATACTGTCCCAGCCACCATGGCAACACACAACATACTGTCCCAGCCACCATGGCAACACACAACATACTGCCCCAGCCATCATGGCAACACACAACATACTGCCCCAGCCACCATGGCAACACACAACATACTGCCCCAGCCATCATGGCAACACACAACATACTGTCCCAGCCATCATGGCAACACACAACATACTGTCCCAGCCATCATGGCAACACACAACATACTGTCCCAGCCATCATGGCAACACACAACATACTGCCCTAGCCATCATGGCAACACACAGTCCCAGCCATCATGGCAACACACAACATGCTGCCCCAGCCATCATGGCAACATACTGCCCCAGCCATCATGACAACACACAACATACTGCCCCAGCCATCATGACAACACACAACATACTGTCCTAGCCATCATGGCAACACACAACATACTGCCCCAGCCATCATGGCAACATACTGCCCCAGCCATCATGACAACACACAACATACTGCCCCAGCCATCATGACAACACACAACATACTGCCCCAGCCATCATGGCAACACACAACATACTGCCCTAGCCATCATGGCAACACACAGTCCCAGCCATCATGGCCTCACACAACATACTGCCCCAGCCATCATGGCAACATACTGCCCCAGCCATCATGACAACATACTGCCCCAGCCATCATGACAACACACAACATACTGCCCCAGCCATCATGGCAACATACTGCCCCAGCCATCATGACAACACACAACATACTGCCCCAGCCATCATGACAACACACAACATACTGCCCCAGCCATCATGACAACACACAACATACTGCCCAGCCATCATGACAACACACAACATACTGCCCCAGCCATCATGGCAACACACAACATACTGTCCCAGCCATCATGGCAACACACAACATACTGCCCCAGCCATCATGACAACACACAACATACTGCCCCAGCCATCATGACAACACACAACATACTGCCCCAGCCATCATGACAACACACAACATACTGTCCCAGCCATCATGACAACACACAACATACTGCCCCAGCCATCAAGGCAACACACAACATACTGTCCCAGTCATCATGACAACACACAACATACTGCCCCAGCCATCATGGCAACACAGGAGACTGGTAAGCTGGATATTGCCCCATAAGTGCTTCACCTTCACCTCATCTTTCAGCCCGTCCTCCAAACAAAGACCCAAAGTCCATTCCATGCACCCGCCAAACCCCCTGTTTATGAATGAAAAGCGGTTTACACACGACTCACAACTGCTGACGTTCGAACATATCCGGAACAAGTGCTTCACTGACGAATTTTGTTCGAATCACAACGCTATAAATGCTTCACCCACGTACTACAAATACAAATAATCGCCAACAGAACCTAAACACCTAACCTAACCTATCCTATGCCTATATATACACAATATGCCATATATCATAATATTAATTTATATTTGAGAAAATTCTCGTTTTGAATGAACAGCATGTTAAAATTTATGAATGCGTCTGTGGGGTCGACCGCTGGATGTAATGGACTTGAGTCGAGGACGGGTTGCTGTAAATGCTTCACCCACGTACTACAAATAATCGCTAACAAAACCTAAACACCTAACCTATGCATATTATATATATATATATATATATATATATATATATATATATATATATATATATATATATATATATATATATATATATATATATGCACAATATGCCTATATATGCATAATATTAATTTATATTTGAGAAAATTCGTTTCGATTGAACATGTACAAATTTATGAATGCGTGTGTGGGGTCGACCGCTGGATGGAAGGTACTCAAGTCAAGGACGGGTGGCATCCTCGGCTATATATCCGGCAGCACAAAAAGTAACCATAATATAAATAAATATATATAATCACAAACGCACTGTGTCTGGGGGGGGGGGGGTAAAGGGGTGAAGCGAGACATGGGTAGTAAATATGATGAGATAAAAAGTTCGAGAGTAGGTACAATGTAGAAGTGCCTGTTACAAAGGCGGGGTCCAAGAGCAAAATGCTCTATCTTACAGGTGAAAACATATCCTCTCACATGCCTACAGAAGTCTCAACAGATAGTTAATCAAAACTCCCACATACATTAGACCAAGTCCGGAATATGCAGAGCAAGCAAGTAGTCTAGCTAGCATATCTCTTCTAACACAACACAAAGCTGAAGAAAAATTCTAAAAGGTATGCTACCAGATGGGCCCAGAGTCGACAGGCACGAGCTACGAAAGAGCACAAAANGGTGGGCCCCCCCGGTGTGTGTGAGGTGGGCCCCCCCCGGTGTGTGTGAGGTGGGCCCCCCCGGTGTTGTGGTGTGGCCCCCCCCCCCGGTGTGTGTGAGGTGGGCCCCCGGGTGTGTGAGGTGGGCCCCCGGTTGTGTGAGGTGGGCCCCCGGGTGTGTGAGGTGGGCCCCCCGGTGTGTGAGGTGGGCCCCCGGGTGTGTGAGGTGGGCCCCCCGGTGTGTGTGAGGTGGGCCCCCCCGGTGTGTGAGGTGGGCCCCCCGGTGTGAGGTGGGCCCCCCCGGGTGTGTGAGGTGGGCCCCCCGGTGTGTGAGGTGGGCCCCCCGGTGTGTGAGGTGGGCCCCCGGTGTGTGAGGTGGGCCCCCCGGTGTGTGAGGTGGGCCCCCCGGTGTGTGAGGTGGGCCCCCCGGTGTGTGAGGTGGGCCCCCCGGTGTGTGAGGTGGGCCCCCCGGTGTGAGGTACTCACCTAGATGTACTCTCATAGTTTTGCTTGCGGGGGTTGAGCTTTGGCTCTTTGGTCCCGCCTCTCAACTGTCAATCAACTGGTGTACAGATTCCTGAGCCTATTGGGCTCTATCATATCTACATTTGAGACTGTGTATGGAGTCAGCCTCCACCACATCATTACTTTGACACTGAAAAATCTCTTTGTAAGTCAAGTCTTTGTCTCTGCGGCTCATTTGGGTACTAAGTTTCCACCTGTGTCCCCTTGTTCGTGTTCCACCCATGCTAAAGGGAGAGAGTCTTTGTCCACCAGGTCAGTTCTTCTGAGAATTTTGTAGGTGGTTATCATGTCTCTACTCTTCTGTTTTCCAGGGACGTGAGATTCAGGTCCCTAAGTCTTTCCTCGTAGCTCGTACCTCTCAGTTCTGGGACTAGTCTGGTGGCATACCTCTGAATCTTCAATAACTTTGTCTTGTGTTTAACTAAGTATGGTCTCCAGGTTGGAGCTGCATATTCCAAGATTGGTCTGACATAAGTGGTATACAAGGTCCTGAACGATTCCTTACACAAGTTTCTAAAGCCGTTCTTATGTTGACCAATCTAGCATATGCCGCTGATGATATCCTTTTGATGTGGGCCTCTGGGGACAGGTTCGATGTGATATCAACCCCCAGATCTTTCTTTCTATTTGACTCTCGCAAGATATTACCTCCCAGATGGTACCTTGTGTTCAGCTTCCTGCTCCCTTTGCCTAATTTCATCGCCTTACACTTTCCCGAGTTTAACTTTAGTAGTCATTTTCTAGACCATTTCTACAGTCTGTCCAGGTCGTCCTGTAGTCTCTATCATCATCTGTCTTCATTCAATTCAATTTTTGCATCATCAGCAAACATTGAGAGGAATGAGTCTATACCCTCCGGAAGATCGTTTACATATATCAAACAGGATGGGACCAAGTACAGAGCCCTGTGGGACTCCGCTGGTGACATCTTGCCACTCTGATGTCTCTCCCCTCACAGTTACTCGCTGTTTCCTGTTGCTTTGATACTCCCTTATCCACTGTAGCACCTTACCTGTTACTCCTGCCTGTTGCTCCAACTTTTGTAACAGCTTTTTATAAGGTACTGTGTTAAGTGCCAGTGAAATATTAACGTGATGTATCGACGAGAAAATTAGTAAAAGCAATGAAAAGGATTCGAACCTGGTCCAGGACGGACCGAAACGACATCGTCCCTTCACTTTCTATCGTGTGGTCTGGTCAACATACTTCAGCCACGTTATTGTGACTCATCGCCTGCATACAGCCAATTTTCGCATGAAACTTATTTTCTTACTTCAAGGTTATAAGCAGTTTCTGTTAGCTTAAATGCCCTTAACATGGAACTTTTAGAAACTATTTTGGTCGAACGTACCAATGTGGATTGTTAGATTCAAAGTATAAAAAGTATCCATATTTTGTATTGTTGAATTAGCCCAAATGGCATTATAGATGGAAATTCAAGTAAAGAACCATATCAAACCTGCCCGAGCAATCGTAGGCCTAATATACACTATCTCAGGCCTAATATACACTATCTCAGGCCTAATACACATCTGTGCTATATTAGGCCTAGGAATGTTTAAGTTATAATTTCGTGTTTTGGTCTACAAAATTAAGTATAGGTCCATAAGTACATTTTGGTACACGTGAACACAACGTAGTACCATCATTTTAGGAAGACGAGTTGCGTTCAGCCCATTCTAGACCACTTGTGTAAAACGGGGATTATGAATAACATAAACAAACCCCAGAATGAATAACATTTTATCAGGGGCCAGATTCACGAAGCAGTTACGCAAGCACTTACGAACCTTGGACCAGATTCACGAAGCAGTTACGCAAGCACTTACGAATCTGTACATCTTTTCTCAATCTTTGGCGGCTTTGTTTACAATTATTAAACAGTTAATGAGCTCCGAAGCACCAGGAGGCTGTTTATAACAACAACAACAATTGATTGGGAAGTTTTCATGCTTCTAAACTGTTTAATAAATGTAACCAAAGCCGTCAAAGATTGAGGAAAGATGTATACGTTCGTAAGTGCTTGCGTAACTACTTCGTGATTCTGGCCCCAGGAGCTTAAAAAGGGCAATTTTCTTATACATCTGATTAAGGAACGTACTTCAAGAATAATGAGAAATAACAAGAAGGAATATACAAGAAATAAATAAGGTAAATCAATAAAACGTCTGGTATAGCTTTATAACACAAGGAAGGGATATTGAGACGGGATGTGAGGACAGGGTTTAGGAACGCTGCCCAACCACTTTGACCATCTGGAGTATACCCGCCGATACTGCGAGGAGGAAAGGAAGAAACTATCAGGATACAACGCCAAGCCATTACGACTATATAGCACTTGGAAGGGATCTGGATAAGGATTTGGAATGGGACAGAGGAAGGAAGGAATGGTGCCCCATCCACTTGTGGACGGTCGGGGATTGAACGCCGACCTGCATGAAGCGAGACCGTCGCTCAATCGGTGTAAGTCAAAGAACAGGCAAATTGCTAGGGCCGCGCAATGTAAGCTGAACGGACAGTTAAGGCGGAGAATCCTTGTAGCAAGCAAAAATTATCCGAATATCCGAAATGCACTTTAAAAAGTTGTTCATACACTAAAATAAATTAAAATCTCGTTGTTGCAGCTTTCAAGGATCTCATCTCGATACCTTAACATGGACTACATGATTGTTTAAGCTTGCTAACAGCTATATTCATTTGCATAGATATTTAATTAAAATTTAAATGAATTGCTTCTGGATGGCCATTGACCACAAACAGCATAATTGGTTCAGAAGCCTTCAGCTGCAGGCTAATATTTTAACATGAATGTTTTCCGGTTATAACTTTTGCCCACAGAGTGACCTTTGACCCCGTCACGCTGCTTACTAGGTGGGAGCTGTTAGTCCGAGGTGGTTTGACTTTGATATTCAGAGTTCGAAATTAGCCAATCTACAAAAAATTCTTAGGTAGGACTCGAAAGTTTTTCCCCCGGTGGAAAAATAATGACATTTTTGAAAAAACAGTAAAAGCTTATTTATTGATATTTCTGAAATAAAACTATTTAAACCGCTTAAAAACTAAGAGAACGGTCAAAATAATCACGGAAGTTATATATAAAGGTTTTTATGTAAACATAATTATGAGACGGTACCAAAATTTCAAATAAAACGTGGATAGAAAATTATATCCTTAATCAGAGGAAGCTGCAAGGTTGCAGAGTGAATCGGAACACATCTGCCAGTTGCAAATTCAACGTCATTCTGGAGTAATTTACGGCACTGGAAACAAATCTCTAGATATAACGTCAAACCTGTTTCGTGTTAGTTTCGTGTTGTCCCACCACCACCCTTCATCATTACCTTACACCTTTCTAGCTTAACTCTATAAACCAGTTGTCAGGACCATGCTTGCAGCTTTAAGTCTTCCTACAACTTTTGCAACTCTTTGGGCGCAACTATCCTTACAAGTCGAGTCATCCAAGAGCAACGATGAAAGAGAAGTCTCTCTTTACTGGAACGTAAAAATACTGATGGAAGCTATGCCCTATTGACTGTGCCACGCCTGTGCTCAAGTACAGTGAGTTGAATGTATTTTTAAGGTGCTCGGCTGAAAAAACAACTCTAGAATTACTAATACAAGGAGCCTGTGATGATCAGCATTTTTACCCACTGCACTCATTCAAGACGAAGCTGATCACATACAGTATTAATGTATCGAACCTAAAATACAATTAAACAATGTATTCCACACACAATAAAGCACAAAACACACACGAAAGGAAGGGGGTGGAAGGTGAAAAGCACACAAACTGTATTGGAGGGGACCTAAACATTCTCTCTAATGCGTTATGTGTGGTTTCCTCCGAGGCTAAGGGTCCCCATCTTCCAGCCAGAGGTGGTACTCCCTGTCCTTTTATTATTAAACAATTTTAGAATAATCCCTTAACAACTGTGTGACCTTTGGCACCGATACTATGAAAGAGCATTGTACATGGAATGATTACCCTAATGACGGTTACAGTTCATGTCTAGTTCATGCTTCCCGCACTGTTAATTCAGAAGTTAATACAGAGGTTTATAATCCCCCATTTCCAACCCGTCCTCGCAAATTCGTATAGTCAATATTGACTTATCAAATAAGTGCATAGGTAACATACTTAACATAATAGTTTCCATTGAAAAGCTTCATAGAAAACACCGACGTTACCTAACCTACTTAGTATGTTAAAATAAGCATCTTATAGCTTCGTAATTACAATTGTTACTTAACCTATTATAGGTATAGGTTAGGTAATAATTGTTACTTAACCTATTATAGGTATAGGTTAGGTAATAATTGTTACTTAACCTATTATAGGTATAGGTTAGGTAATAATTGTAATTACGAAGCAATAAGATGCTTATTTTAACATACTAAGTAGGTTAGGTAAGGTCGGTGTTTTCTATGAAGCTTTTCAATGGAAACTATTATGTTAAGTATGTTACCTATGCACTTATTTAATAAGTCAATATTGACTATACGAATTTGCGAGGACGGTTGCCATTTCTCATACCTGTGAGCACCAGACTACCAAGAGAAAATAGGCCGAAATGTAATGATAGTTTTCACAGAGCACAAAACCAGCAATGTTATACACCTGCGCATACGACTGAAGTTTCAATAGATCTTAGATATATCACTTTAAGAGTGCCAGTATGCAAGCAACAAGATAATTATTGATCTGTTTTGTTTATAAAATAGGATTCATCGAGGATTTTATCGAGAAGTCATCAATTATAAAGCAAATTATATATATTCCACACAGAACAAGTTGTAATAACTTGCCTATTTATAAATAAGTAAACCTACACGTGAAAGTTACGACATTGCGGCCCATTTTGGACCAAAACTTTCAATGGTCCAGAACGGCCCGTAATATTGTTACTTATGAAATACTTATGAAATATTAAATATATTTGCAGACGCGAAGTCACAATAACGTGGCTTTAAATATGTTGACCAAACCACACACTAGAAAGTGAAGGGACGACGGCGTTTCGGTCCGTCCTGGACCATTCTCCAGGACTATTTAAATATGTTTAAGTACACATATTTTCAATTGTAGGGACCCATATCCTCGGTGACGAGAATAAAGGGCATCCATCGAAGACCTTGTCGATACCCACATATTTAACACAACGTGAGAACACAACCACCCTTCCTCCCATGTCAATACTGCTAATTAATGCCATGCCACAAGGTAGCTGTTATCGCTTAACATATGGCTACACCTACACTTTAACATATGGCTACACACATCATAAAGTTCACTGACAAGACATTATAGGAGGTTCTCGATTCTGGCCAAGGCTGCTTGTTCGCTCCTCAGTTTCCTCCGTTTAATCACATACTTCGTCATTATACTATATAGTTCTCTATCCAACGGAGACCGGGCCCTCGGGATGATCACGACAGGGACCAAAAGCGGATGGAGTGCTCCTTCAAGGTTTCCCGAAGTGCTTCTCGCTCGTTACCCACAAACCTCTTCCTGGACCCAACGACCATCCGGGAGAACGTCAAGAATGGACGCTATAACGTTTAGTATCACGACGTATATATACATTTTACGTCATTTTTCGAATGATCGTTTTCGGGGGTAATTCCTTGTTTTAGATAAGATCACAAACGGAGTGACAGCCATCATGGTCCCTATTTCCCTGCCCGGATGGCCAATTACATCGGCTGGGCCAATTTCCACCCATTTCTGGCTCTAATATCTCCACCCAACCTCTTAAAACCCCAGTAAGCAGAGAGATAACTGCTTATGGGCGCTGAATAGGCGGGAGCTGCCACTATATACCCCCGCGGGTGTATAGTGCCTATACACTATATAACATGCATTGATGCAATGCATGGTGTTCGCATTGATGCATTGGCGGGGGTTCGATAACCAGCAGACAATCCGGTTGCGCTAAATACCGCTTCCACCGACTGCCTATTTAGGATGCTGCTTAAGACAATCCAATCACTCCACTCTTTCCTCACGAGGCGAGGTGATTCCTGTGCCTCGTCTTGCCTTTCTAACTGCCCCATTACGTTGAGTTTTAGCACAAGCTTTAAACCCCGAGTTGGAACAGATGTTTCGCTCGTTAATGGTAACCTTCGTGGGGCTACGAGGCCGGGATAGCCTTTGGCGGTTATCATGAGGACGAGGTTTGATGTGTATAATATATATATATATATATATATATATATATATATATATATATATATATATATATATATATATATATATATATATATATATATATTAATTACACACATTAAATTCCTAGCTAAAACTTTTCCAAGACTCTTATATACAGTACATATTTTCCTCCTTTATTCTTTCTAATTATATATACAAGAGGTTCTTGACTTAGCAACGCAGGTGAGATGTCATGTTCCCCCCCCCCCACCAAACCCCGAATATTGTGGGGGGTGGGGATGCGGGGGGGGGGAGGGGCTAGAAATCCGAGTGGGGTCAAAACCTCAGAAAAATATGTACCACTTCTATGTCATTGCTATTCTCTTCAACCCAACTCTATCCGAACCTATCCCATTCGAATGAATTCGAACCTATCCTATTCGTAATGGATTCTAACATGTCCCATTTCAGTGGGACCCTATCCGAACCTTTTCACCATTCCAGTCCCAACCACCAGTACCTTCTCTCACCCTCATATACTTCGCTACTCCAGTACCTCTTCCAGTTTCTCATCCACGTCATTCCTTCTCTTCTCATTTCTATCTTCCCCTTTTAGCTATTATCATCATCTGCTACCTCCCACCATTATCAACATTAGCGCTGCTCCCCTCATTCTTAAGGCTATACTTACCCTAGCTCCTTAAATCTAATAATTAAGTTTTTTTTCCCTATTCCAGCTACCATTTTTCCATATACCACCATCTTTATCCATTTATCCGTCTCCTTGTTATCCAGTTCTGCTTGTTTATCGATTTTTTTCCTATTACAAGCGCCTCAGCTCCGTTTAGTCTCGGCAGACTAAAGCTTCAAAGCCTAAAGCTTCAAAGCCTAAAGCTTCAAAGCCTAAAGCTTCAAAGCCTAAAGCTTCAAAGCCTAAAGCTTCAAAGCCTAAAGCTTCAAAGCCTAAAGCTTCAAAGCCTAAAGCTTCAAAGCCTAAAGCTTCAAAGCCTAAAGCTTCAAAGCTTCATTCCACGCTTTATCTCTGTTTATCCCATATGATTCATTTTAAGCTTCATCCCAAAGTTCATCATAAGTTCTATCGCTTATCCTAGGTAATTTTTCACGTTTCTTGACACCCTGATTTATTCCTAGCATTTGAGCTTTATTTTCAAGAATACGTTGAAATACGATTTTCAAGAATATTTTCAAGAATAACTAATTCCTAACCACATTCATAGCTTCAAGCATGGCCCCCTTCCTACGCCTGTCCTTGTTACGTGTTGTACTCTGTTATTACCCGTTATTCCTTGTTATTCCTTTCGTGTTTTTTCAAATCTCATTCCTGAATCCTGGAAAATTTATCCTAATTCGTATCTGCATATTCCTGCTTCCTTTAATTTCTATAGTTAACCCCTTTGGTATTTTCCTGCACTCCTTAATTCCTAAGCTTTCTTCTTGATATTCCTGCTGTCCTTCCTCTTCCTCTCCTCCTCCTCTCCCTTTCCCCCCCACACCTTCTCCCTCTTCCCCTCTCCCTTTCTCTCCACCCCTTCTCCCTCTTCCCATCTCCCTCTCTCCCAATTTGGAAGAGTGAACAGGAACATAAACGTCACCAAATTACATTTACTGGTTGACCAACTTGTCATTACAATTAACTGTTAACGTGTTAGATCGTCTCCTGGCCTCGCCACGATTTAACGCCGTAGTGTAAGACAATGATTGTGTGGACATGCGGGTGACAAACATGATTTAGATCAGTGGTTTCTTTTCGTGATTATTTGCGTGTGCTTATCGACATTGCTGTGGAAAGTCCGTGTCCCCTTGAAAGTTTGCCCAGTTTCCTCCTCCCCTTTCCTTTGCTCTTCCTTTTCTCAGACCCACTGTACCTTCCTATCCTTCACTATCCTTCCCTTTATCTTTAACCATCCCTCGTACTCACCTTTACCTCTCTTTCCTTACCTGAAAGCACACGTCCTAGGAGAATATGACCTTTGACCCGTCACTCAAAGTAAGGACTGTTGGCCAAGTCTCGGGCCAAGATGCCAGGCCCCATCGCTCGGAACATTGCTTATGCAACACGCGTATCCACCCCCCCAAACCCCTCACCCCTCCTGGTGTTGCCAAACCGGCTCCATTGCAACCAAAACTCAACCGCTTAATATTAAGATCGATTTAGCGCGTAGACTGGAAGCCGATTGCAGACACAAAGCATTGAGATATAGTTTTATAGAAAGATATAGTTTAGATATAGTTTAGAGATAGAAAGATATATAGAAAGATATAATTTTCTTCCTAGTCTGACGCAGTCTCTGTGATAAAGTACAGTGACTTAAGGGAGCGTCTGGGATGCTCCCGGACGCAGGTTCGAATCCTCGTCACGGCCCATGTGGATTTGTTCACTTAACTAGCTTGAGTTGTTAAAATCAACTTAATGTGTTAAAACTATATAAATAATGATTACCATAAGACATTTTCATCCTCACTTCCCTGGAAATAAAACATTCTATTCACCTTGGTACTAGCAGACTCGAACCATGGACCCCATGTGTGTTAGGCAGAAGCTCTGTCCACTGGGTTATAAGTAGCCCTAATAAGGAAAGATTCCAGCAGCAGCATCCTGCTGGAATTTTTAAATTTCCCTGAAGCTCAGAGGAATTAGTGGATTAAGTGACCTTCACGCGCGTGGGGGCCCGGGGTTCGAGTCTCCTAGAGGCCAGATGAATGGAATTATTGGTACTTATTTCCCTTCCTACATCAGTAGCATTCTCGTATCCTCATCCTATCCCATCATCAGCATCCTTACACTGCCCAATCCCAGTAGCATCATACTGCAATCATTCTTCATAGGCATCTTATCACTTTAATGTAGCATGTCCTGCAATAATCATCCTTCAACAGCATCTTCTAATTCCTCTCTTCTATATCCTCTTCCTATACCAGATCCACTGTCCTCCTCTTTCCCCTCTACGTTTATTATTTCTCCCTCTCATGCCTCATTTCGATCAACATCTTTCCCCTTCCTTCATACAAGTTTCTTATTAGTTAAATCAAATTATCAATACGCTTTTCCCTGCTGCGGCTTGGTACCTTCTTTGATAATTACTCGTTTTCTCCCTGCTGGTTTCCCCTTGCCCTTTCTTCCATTCTTTGTCCAGTCTTCTCCTCCGTTGTTCCACTTCTTCCATTCCTCTGCTCCGAAGCCACTATAGCTCTCTACTATTCTAGGACCACTCGTACAAGATCACCTGACGAATGGAGGAGGAATCCAGTGAATCCTGGGGTTACCATGTTATTACCACACAATGGTCATTGTTCCCAGGCCGGCGGCAGGGGCCTTGTGGTGAAGTCAAAGAGGTCTACTGGTGAATGGAAGCCAAGGCCGCTGTTATAAAGGGTCTCTCTCTCACCACTCTCTCACGTCACTCTCTCACACACACCACACACACACCACACACACACACACACACACACACACACACACACACACACATACACAGCAGCGCTCCTGCGCCAGGTAAGTCCACTACGGGCTCACCATAGCCCGTGCTACTTGGAACGTGTTCCGAGTAGCTTAATCTATAAACAACAACAACACAGGAGGCCATGGACAACCTAAAGCTGTTGTAAAAGACTTGTAATTTAGGAAGCAGTCACGAGAGAATTTTAAAGTTAACGAGACATTTAACTGGACTGGTGTTCATGAAGCCTAAACGGAAAATGAAGCCAAAATGAAGGTGAAGCCAATGTAATAGCGGGAAAGTCAAAATTTGATTGAAATGCAATTTTTGAATTATTTTAAATGGAGAAGACAGAAAGGTTAAGAGGTGGGAGGGGATCCATGGCTAATCCTTAGGAACGAGAAACAAACACGATACTGAAGTAAAAGTGAGGACATGAATGATTGTGGGCATGAGTGATGCTGGTGTAATAGAGAGAACTATAGGCAAGAGCAAGCCCAGCACGCTTAAATAGAGAGCACTATGGGTAGGACGAAGGATAGCAGAGCAGGCCACATGGGTACGCGAAGGATAGCAGAGCCAGGCCATATGGGTACGACCGAAGGATAGCAGAGCAGGCCCATATGGGTACGCCGAAGGATAGCAGAGCAGGCCACATGGGTCACGACCGAAGGATAGCAGAGCAGGCCACATGTGGTACGACCGAAGGATAGCAGAGCAGGCCACATGGGTACGACGAAGGATAGCAGAGCAGGCCATATGGGTACGACGAAGGATAGCAGAGCAGGCCACATGGGTACGACGAAGGATAGCGAGCAGGCCAATGGGTACGCACGAAGGAGCTAGCAGAGCAGGCCATATGGTACGACGAAGGATAGCAGAGCAGGCCCATATGGGTACGCCGACAGGATAGCAGAGCAGGCACATGGGTACGACGAATGGATAGCAGCAGCAAGGTACCAAGATTCAAGCAAATGGGTACGACGAAGGATAGCAGAGCAGGCCATATGGGTACGGCCGAAGGATAGCAGAGCAGGCCATATGGGTACGACGAAGGATAGCAGAGCAGGC
>WNGS01166011.1:2992729-3012424 GCA_020271785.1 Procambarus virginalis | reverse complement strand
AGATATCAGTACCCCAACAAGCACTGGTTAGAGGGGTAGGGTAAAAAATACGAAACGGGTTTAAAGAAGTTCTTAGGAGAACTAGACACAGTCCTCTGTATAGCGTCCCTATAAGCTGCCTGGCACAGAGATGCTGCCTGGCACAGAGATGCTGCCTGGCCCAGAGATGCTGCCTGGCCCAGAGATGCTGCCTGGCCCAGAGATGCTGCCTGGCACAGAACAACTTTCAGTACAGACACCACCAGGACATGAGAACGAGTAAAACAAAAACTAAAACAAAATACACTTGATTACTCACACGCCAGGGAGATTTGGTTCAACATGACAAAAATTGAAGTGCAGTACTTCATGTGCAATATATATGCACTTGAAGCACATATATTGTGGGCATTCCCCAAGTCATTATATACTGAACTGTAGTAAGTCGCAGCAGCTAAGAAATCACTTTCATAATGACACCATCAGTGACAGATGTTTCCCAATTCCGACTTTATAAAACCTGGCTACCACCATAAAATTATAATTATTAACAAATAATTATAAAACTAACAAAAAAAAGCGGAGATTCGTTTAAAGCAGCAGCTGGAAAAGATCAAGGTAAATGGGGGGGGGACCTTTCGACAAGTCGCCGGCTTCCTGTCCTCGTCGTGGCCACTAGTGTTAGTGGCTCTCGTGTAAACTCGTGTAATGAACAGGATAAAGTGAGATTCCCAACAACCCTCTTACACTTCCTGCAGGAAGTTATCCGCTGCTTAAAAATAATCTACATTTCTTCCTGTAAATATCTCTTAAGATATATGGGAGAATGTTTAATAAACGTAGACCTCTTTTAAAGATGTTAACCCATCTTGAGAGGTTATGTCTGCTAGAGACACAGAAGTGAATATCATAGTTCATGTTGCAAATATCAAAAGATTCCTTTGGAAAAGCTCAAGATTGGTGTTGCATACGTTATGTGGTGTGGCTGAATCCCAGCATACAAAATTACATTGTCAATGGGTGCATAAAGAGCAGCTGAGGCAGAGCATGTTAGGATTACAAATAAAACTGCAGATGCAGGTTCGATCCCATTGGACGGCCTCAATAACTTCCCGTACATCAAATTCTCGAGATTACATTGTATATCATTCTTGGTTCGATTGGAGGGCGGAAATTAGTACGAGAGAAGTTGTAAGCCAAGTCATATAAGATTGTACAGGTCGGCGTGAGGGATTTACTTCGACTTGCGTGCTCCCTTACGTGTGGTGAAGACGAGGCTGTGCACTTCTTAGTAACTCCCATCTTCATCCACACATTTGTATCTCACACACATACACATACTAGGAATAACCCCTCCAATGAAAGTACCGAAAAGTAACACTGGCATACCGAAGGGGAACCTATGATGAGATTAGACAATTTCTAATAGGAATACCATGGTAGACAGAGCTCGGAGGGAAGTCTGTACAAGGCACGAGGGACTACATCACCCTGACGTGTCAGGAGGCAGAAAACAGGTTTATTCACGCCCATAAAGAAAAAAAACGAAAAGCAAAAGGGGAATCCGTGGTTCAATCAGACATGCAAGGAAGCAAGGCAGCTACGCACAAGAGCACGGAGAAACTAACAAAATAACAGGACACCAGAAAGTAGAGAGATACCAGAGGGCCACAAATGGGTACCTTTATCCAAAATGCTTCGAGCCCACCTGGTGTGCTAGAGGGAGGGGGGGGGGTCAGCCCACCTGGTATGCTAGAGGCATGACTTGCCCACCTCATTGTGAGGGCAGAAGCAGAGGCAGGTGAAAACGACAAAGCAAACAAAGCCAAGACCCAACCAAAACTGCTATACAGCCACATCAGGAGGAAAATAATAGTGAAAGAACAGGTGATGAAACCGTAAAAGGGAGAGGATGGGTACATAGAGAATGACAATTGTGAGAAGAACTTTAAGAGATTAACAAGAGGTTAGGAGGCTTGGTCGAGGACGGGGACGCTAAGCCTCGAAATTACCGTAAGGTAAGGTCTTCACAATAGAGCAAGGAGGAGTTTCTTAACTAAGAGGGGTGGCGACAAACCAAGCAGCTTTGGTAGATATTGAAATTACCAGAGATGAGGTTAGGAGGTACATGCTCGATCTAGATGTGACTAAGGCTGTTGGACCTGATGGAATATACCATTTGATGCTAAAAGAGGGAGCAGAAGCACTTTGCGTGCCACTATCTATGGTCTATAACAAGTCACAGGAAATAGTAGACCTAACAGAGACTTGGAAGACAGCTAATATAGTCCTAATATACAAAAAGGGTGAAAGGCAGGAGGCCCCAAGCTACAGACCGGTGTCTTTAATTTGTAAACTATGCAAGGTGATGAAGATCGTGAGAAACAGCCTGGTAGTACATCTGGAGAAAAGAACTTTGTAACACGTCACCAGCATGGGCTCAGGGATGGCAAGTCGTGTCTCACAGGTTGAATAGAATTTTATGACGAAGCAATAAGCATTACGTAAGAAAGAGAAGGATGGACAGACTGCATTTTCTTGGACTGTCAGAAAGCGTTACATACAGTACCCCATAAGAGACTGTTGCATACGTTGGAGAAACAAGATAGAGTAAGTGGTTAGGTGCTCCAATGGATAAGAGTACCTAAACATCAAGAAGCAGAGACTTACTGTGAGGGGTGATGCCTCAGCCTGGCGTGATGTCACCAGCCGAGTCCCACAGGGTTCTGTACTCGCACCTATCTCCTTTCTGATATACGTGAATGATCTTCTAAAGGGTATAGACTCATTCCTCTCAATGTTTGCTGATGCCAAGATTATTGGAAAGATTAAGAAAGGAAGACAAGAGGCTGCAGGATGACCTGGAGAGACAAAGAAGGGTCCAACAAATGGCTACTAGAGTTTAAATCTGGCAAGTGCAAAATGATGAAGATAGGCGTAGGGAGCAGGAGGCCAAACACAAGGTGCCAGCTGGGAGAGGAAATCCTTCAGGAAGAGAAAGACTTTGGGGTTGATATCACACCAGACCTGTCCCCTGAAGCCCACGTCAAAATAACAAAATCATCGGCGTATGCAAGGCTGGAAAACATAAGACCTGCCTTCAGAAACTTGTGTAAGGAATCATTCAGAACCTTGTATACCTTATTTGTCAGACCAATACTTGGAACTTGTTCCGAGTAGCTGAATCTATAAAATCATCTTAAACCACGTTCACGACACGTTTCCCTGTACGGGAGTCTCGCTTCATGCAGGTCGGCGTTCAATCCCCGACTGTCCAAGTGATTGGCCATCGTTCCTTTCCCCCCGTCCCATCCCAAATCCTTATCCTGACCCCTTCCAAGTGCTATATAGTCTTAATGGCTTGGCGGTTTCCCCCCTGATAATTTCCATCCCTTCCCTGTACGATAGGTCAACAAGACTAATGCACTTTGAAAAGAGGAAGTGGTAGAAGCCACCTCCATCCACAAGCTTAAGGCCAGATGCAACGAGGAACCCTACCTTCCTACCCCCTCCCACCCCCAAAGACACACAAGGTAAAACAAGGGTAGTAGACGGGTTGTTGTTATAGATTCAGCCACTAGGAACAAGTTCCAAGTAGCACGGCCTATGGTGAGCCCGTAGTGGACTTACCTGGCACAGAAGCGGTGCTGTCTAGTAGACGGGGCATCAAGATCGATAGATCTCACTCACCGATAGATAAATAAAAAATATACCGGATTTTATTTCGGTCTGTCGGGATTATAGTCAGACTATACCGACTCTCGACTACGCACGAGAATTATATTTGATCGTTATCTTGTACTAAACTATCCAGGTCACCGTATCATCAAATAATTATAAGTCTGCAGGCGAGGAGTCACAATAACGTGGCTAAAGTATGTTGACCAGACCACACACTAGAAGGTGAAGGGACGACGACGTTTCAGAATGATCCAAGGACGGACCGAAACGTCGTCGTCCCTTCACCTTCTAGTGTGGTCTGGTCAACTTAATTATAAGTCTTGCTACTTTTTTTTTTCCCTATGGTTCGTGTAAGTTATTATAACACTCTTTGTGGGTCCTATGGGAGGGGGGGGGAGTTTCATGCCCCTCTCTTTGACTGTACAGCCCCCCACTCCCCCTTCCATCGTCCCATGGGGAGAGATGGAGGGTTGTGGCCCTCCCCTTCCTCCCGCACGAATGTTACCAATTAATAACACAAAAAACACAGATGTTGGTATACAATTAAGTAAGATTATTGCTAGAAATGTATACTGTATTAAACTACACTGAAGCAACTCTCTCATTAAGAACACAACAGACATGCTTACGAATAAAAAAAAAGTAAACTAACCCTTTAGTTTAAGCTATCGACCTTAATAATGTATAATACATTATGTATTACAGATAATACATCGTGTATTGGATGATCCCAAAGGATTATCTTGTATTCCTTAATTGTTCCACTAGCTGGTTACAGAGGCTAGTTCCATAATATATCAGTCTGAACATTTTAGACTTTGTGACTTACCTGCGTTTGCAGGAGACTTTGTCCTTCACTACCACCTGTAACCCCACTAGTCCTCCACGTACAGCAGTGAGGCGAGGTCCTCCTCCACGCTCCTGCCAGGGGTAGCTAATCCTCGATCGCCACCAACCGTGATTTCCTCCTCCACACTCAATACTCGACTTCTCACCAGAACGATCCGCTTCTCTTCTCTAATCCTTGACCTTTTACCAGTGCTCCTCCTACACTAATACTTGAGCAACTACACTGCGAGGTGGACCTTCAGCAGCAACACCTCACAGAGACACTCCAGCAAGGGGGGTTCTCACCACACTGACGCCTCAACCAATACTCAAACGATCGCTGGCTAGACTAGGCTCGTTTGCCTCACGTCTGACCCCAAATCCACTCATTTTAACGAGACCTATAGTGCAAAAACATCATTTCCTCTTCAAATAATTGATTATCATATATTATTATTATTTATGAGCATATAGTTAGACAGCTGACCAGATAATGTTAATTCTAACGTAGGTAGAATTAACAGTTTTGGTTCTGTTTGTAAATTATTTACATTTAGAGTACGTGCGTTGAGGATTTACAGAGATGGGATTCAAGCTAAGCATTTTTTCCTGATATGTTCCGATTTAATGTGAATCATGCATTAGAGGGTTATTATAATAATAATTATTTTAATAACTGGGTAGAGATTGCAGGATTAATGAGTATTTAAATAATGTGTATGAGAATACGGTGAACGAATGGCCCCGTTGGATTTACGATATACTTTTCGAGATGATATCTAAGGATAGGAGGTTCTCAGTGTTAATGTTATCTAAAGAAGTTCTCGATGTTGGTGTTATCTAAAGATATCAAACACTCTTGAGAGAAAAGTTAGTTTACAAATTCAAGTGTTAGTTCTGGTGTCTTTTAGGGGTCAGGTTATCTTGAGATTATCTTAGTTATCTGGTCAGCCTTACGAAAGCTGTGTGAAGCAGAGAGAACGAGAGACAAACTGAGAGATAAAGACTTGAGAGGTAAAGACACTGAGAGAGATAAAGAAACCCAGAGACAGAGAAAATGAGATGCAATTCCCTGAGGGTGTTTAAAGCAACAATGCCACTTGCAGGTGCAGGTGGAGGGCCGCCCCCCTCTCTATTCCTCTCCCCCTTCTCTCCCCCTCTCCTACCCCCCCCCCCCCGGTAGTGTCTTGCTGTACGTCAAGTTGATGACCAGCTCCAAGCACTCACCACCAGTCCTCACCGCCTCGTTGATCCTGTATCTTGTTGTGTCTAGCTTGTGGTTTAGCGTAAGAGCCAGCACAGGAAATATGAAATGTTTAATGAAGGGTGGAAAAAAAAACAACTGAAAAAACCGTGAACAATAAAGTGTGTAAATTTATATAATAATTGACGTTGGTAGAAGGAGATATATTTTCAGTTAATAGAACGAGTTGCAAGACACTGTTCTTCAACAACCATGAAAGTTATGATGGCCCATGAAGTTTGCAACGGTAAGTATATTTTAGGCCTGGTTGGTGCTTTCAAAAAGTATGTGCACAACTTATATTTAATTATAACAGCTATAGCAATAGAACGTTTCTTGCAATGCAATTTTTTATATTATTATATTATTGCATGTTGAATATTATTAGTCAGTTGGACAATATTAAACATGATTTTCAATATTGGATATTACGAGATCGTTATTTTTTGTTAATGATTTTATGATACACAGATTATTCTCTCATAACAAAAATTGTTCTATCAACTTGAAAGGAAATAAGAATCCAGTGAAAGAATGTCTGAAATTGTATTCTTAGCAATGATTTGAAATTTCATTCAGAGCTCCGTCTAAAAGGCTCAATGTTCACACATTATTTTAAGCAATGTTCTTGATGTGCTTGTTCTCCCATGAGCAGAAACCTCGGCCATCTTTCAATTCATTCATCTAATGGGCATGTAATATACATGCCCATTATATGTACATATATGTACATATATGTACATATATGTACGTATATATATATATATATATATATATATATATATATATATATATATATATATATATATATATATATATATATATATATATATATATATCATTTTTTGAGCAGTATACTAGCGCAGTCTCAACTAGGTGTAAGGTTATTTTGGCTCAGGTTAGATTAAGTTAGATATTGTGTTTTAATTACGTTCATTCATTCAGGTGAGGTTATGCTCATTCAGGTTAGATTAAGTTAGGTAATATGTTTTCTTTACATTCATTCAAGTTAGATTATTAAGTTAGGTAAGGCGTCTTCATTATTATGATTCAGGCAGTGTTTACAACCAGGCTGTTCTCCTAAGGTTTCCCAACGTCAAGAAACTGTCGTACTAAAATGCTTACTTATCCTAATCTACCAGAGGACCCAAGTAATTTGACTGAGGCCAGTCTCGTGTTAGAGCTTTGAACAGAGTGATAAACACACTGAACAGCGCGTTCTCAGTCCAAGTCCATTCCATCCAGCGGTCGACCCCACAGACGCATTCATAAATTTTTACATGTTGTTCATTCAAAACAAGAATTTTCTCAAATATAAATTAATATTATAATATATTAGCATATTGTCCATATATAGGCGTAGGTCAGGTTAGGTTAGGTGTTTAGGTTCTGTTGGCGATTATTTGTACTCAACCCATCCTCGACTCAAGTCCATTACACTCAGCGGTCAACTCCACAGACGCATTCATAAATTTTAGCATGCTGTTCATTCAAAACGGGAATTTTCTCAGGTATAAATTAATATTATAATATATTAGCATATTGTGTATATATAGGCCTAGGTTAGGTTAGGTGAGGTGTTTAGGTTCTGTTGGCGATTATTTGTATTTGTAGTACGTGGGTGAAGCATTTACAGCGTTGTGGTTCGAACAGAAGTCATCAGCGAAGCACTTGTTCCGGAAGTTTTCGGACGTCATCAGTTGTGAGTCGTGTGTAAACCGTTTTTCATTCATAAACAGGGGGTTTGGCGGGTGGATGGAATGGACTTTGGGCATTTATTTATGAGGACGGTCTGCATATTCAGTGCAACCTGTTCTCGCATACAAAGATCCAAGCTCTTTAATCCAGCCGCCAAACCCCTGTTTATGAATGAAAATCGGTTTACCCACGACTCCCAATTGATTTCGTTCGAACACTTCCGGAACAAGTGCTTCGCTCACGTCCTCTGTTCGAACCTCAATTCTATAAATGCTTCACCCACGTACTTCAAATTCAAATAATTACCAACAGAACCTAAACACCTAACCTAACCTAACCAACAGAACCTAAACACCTAACCTAACCTAACCAACAGAACCTAAACACCTAACCTAACCTATGCCAAACTATACATACAATTGTTATGTATAAGAATATTAATTTATATATAAGAACAAACCAATTTTTAATACACAGTATGTTAAAATTGATGAATGCGTCTGGGGAGAACGGCCGCTGCTTTAACCAGCCTAGTGTGAGAATGGGTTGGTAAATGTTGTACTACAAATACAAATAACGCCAACGGAACCAAAACACCTAACCTAACCAATGTCTAAATATGCACAATATGCTAATATATAATAATATTAATTTATAAATGAGAAAATTCCTATTTTGAATGAACAGCAGGTTAAAATTGATGAATGCGCCTTCGGGGTCAACCGCGGGATGGAATGGACTTAGTCTGAAGACGGGTTGTAGCATGGATTACTAGCGACTTGAATAGTTTACATATTAGAAATGTATACCGTAAACCTGACGGATCTTTGTTTCATACTAAACAGAACTAAATTTCAACATTGTAAATCAATGGACTTAACTGTACGCAAAAAAATAATAATAATATATAAATAATGAAAAATCCATATTTGAGAAAATCCTGTTTTGAATCACGTTACAATTAAAGTCTTTGGAGTCAGTCAAACACAGAGCAGTCCGCGGCCCTGGTTGTTTAAGCACCAGTTGGGTTGTTAGCGCGGGGGGCACCCCCCCCCCCAAGGGTGTCTGTACCAGGTCTTGGTACTCAAGGAACACCTCTCAGTGCTGTCGCTCAAGCGTGGAGGGAATGGACCACATCGGTTGGCTGTTAAGTGTCAGTGTAAAGATTCCAATCATTTTGGTAACACTTGAGTGTTATGTAAAGAATCGGATCTCTGTGGTAATAAGTGGAGTATTAGTGTGCAAATGACAGTGACGATCGAGGATTAGCTACCCCTGGCAGGAGCGTGGAGGAGGACCTCGCCTCACTGCTGTACGTGGAGGACTAGTGGGGTTACAGGTGGTAGTAAAGGACAAAGTCTCCAGCAAACGCAGGTAAGTCACAAAGTCTAAAATGTTCAGACTGATATATTACTGAACTAGCCTCTGTAACCAGCCAGTGGAACAATTAAGGTATACAAGATGATCCGTTGGTAACATCCTGTACACCTTGAACACGATGTATTATCTATAATACATAATGTATTATACATCATTTATTAAGATTGATAGCTTAAACTAAAGGGTTAATCTACTTAATATTTTGTTATACGTAAGTATGTTGGTTGTATTCTTAATGAGTTGCTTCAGTGTAGTTTAATACAGTATACATTTCTAGTAATAATCTTCCTTAATTGTATATCAACATCTGTGATTTTTGTGTTATTAATTGGTAACTTAGTGTCGGGTTGGGAAGGAAAGTATTTGCGATGTAATATATTGGCGATGGAATATATTGGCGATGATATATATTGGAAATACTTGGCGATGTTCTTTAGGAAGGGGGGGGGGGAGGGGTCTAGCAAACTGCACTGGGGATAGACCAGTGCTCTTGCATCTTGGTTTAATTGGAAGAGGATGTCTCCAAACGTCATTAAATTCGAGGTAAACTAAAAGAACAATTAACTGTAGAATATATTACAATAATTATAATTTATACAACGTTTCGAGCCTACATGGTTCATTCTCAAGTGATGGGACTGTTCTGGCGTATTGGATTTACATCATTAGGTATGTCAGGTACACAATACAAATAGGTGAGGAGTATGGCGTAAGGGGAAAAGAAAAGACTACACGGAAGACGAATAAGGTGGAAAATAGGGAGGAAGCACATACAAAGATTAATCAGGTCAAAGCTTGATAGTCAACTTTAGAGTACAGATATTTCATCCTAAATAACTGAAGGGTTCGAATCCTTTAGGGGTGAGGAGTTTTCGGTTGCATATTGGCTTGGTGACCATACAAACTTCTTCGCATATTTATATATATATATATATATATATATATATATATATATTATATATATATATATATATATATATATATATGTATATATATATATATATATATATATATATATATATATATATATATATAATATATATATGCATATATATATATATATATATATATATATATATATATATATATATATATAATATAGGGATCTATAGCCTCGGAGTAGAAAATAAAGAGTACTCAGAAAAGACCTTGTGGATCCTCACTGAACACTTTAATATTTTTTTCTCCTACCACCCCTATTATTTTATAGAAACAGACTCGTGTGTGTAAGAAACCACAATCTAGTTTATATATATATATATAATATATATATATATATATATATATATATATATATATATATATATATATATATATATATATATATATATATATGTCGTACCTAGTAGCCAGAACGCACTTCTGAGCCTACTATGCATGGCCCAATTTGCCTAATAAGCCAAGTTTTCATGAATTAATTGTTTTTCGACTACCTAACCTACCTAACCTAACCTAACCTAACTTTTTCGGCTACCTAACTTAACCTAACCTATAAAGATAAGTTAGGTTAGGTTAGGTAGGGTTAGTTAGGTTCGGTCATATATCTACGTTAATTTTAACTCCAAATAAAAAAATTGACCTCATACATAATGAAATGGGTAGGTTTATCATTTCATAAGAAAAAATTAGAGAAAATATATTAATTCAGGAAAACTTGGCTTATTAGGCAAATCGGGCCTTGCATAGTAGGCTGAGAAGTGCGTTCTGGCTACTAGGTACGACATATATATATATATATATATATATATATATATATATATATATATATATATATATATATATATATATATATATATATATATGTATACAACTTTTTTTTAGCGTTATGACAACGCAATAGGATGTTTCAATGTGTACCTGGCTGTTGCGTGTGTACTGGGCCTGAGTCGTGCCGTCTCCCAGCTGATATGATCACTTGTAAGAAGGTAAACCAACTCAGGTAAGCTGTCAAAACAGGTACAACCAGTAAGTGCTACACAAGTGTTGTGGGTAAACAACCTTGTGTATCTAAATCCATTTATCTTGGCGTGTACCTGGAGTTGGTTCTCAGGGTTCTTCTGCTTTCGAAACCACTTTAACATGTTGCCACTCACAATAAATGCTTAACTTCTGGGTAGCTATTTTTTTAAAGCTAGGTGAACAGATGCATCAGGTGAAAGGGAAATGTGATGAATCTTTTCTGTTGTTGTTCAGCGGTTGTGAGCCAGCGACGTAGGCCATTGTGCTCCAGAAGTTCCCTGTGGTTTTGGGATAACACAGGGCCATGTGTAGTGGGGTCAAGTTATCTTGAGGTCTTGACGTTATCTTGAGATGATTTCGGGGCTTTAACGTGCCCCCCGGCCCGGTCCTCGACCAGGCCTCCTTTTTGTTACACACTCACAGGAAGCAGTCCGTAGCAGCTGTCTAACTCCCAGGTACCTATTTACTGCTAGGTGAACAGGGGTCATCATGGTTGAAAGAAACTAGTTACGCAAAGTTACTGAACTAATGCCTGATACAGAAGCAAAACATCAGGGGAAAGCACCAAGTCATATTCAGTCTCTGGTGGGGTATTGGTACCGTAGTCGCCTCGCGTTTCGAAGAGATTTAGAATGAGTTCGCGCCAAGGAAGATTGACTAGACGCCGTTATTTACCCAGCAGTAATTGGTTATCTTGAGATGATTTCGGGGCTTTAGTGTCCCCACGGCCCGGTCCTCGACCAGGCCTCCACCCCCAGGAAGCAGCCCGTGACAGCTGACTAACACCCAGGTACTTATTTTACTGCTAGGTAACAGGGGCATAGGGTGAAAGAAACTCTGCCCAATGTTTCTCGCCGGCGCCTGGGATCGAACCCAGGACCACAAGATCACAAGTCCAGCGTGGTGTCCGCTCGGCCGACCGGCTCCCTTAGCGGTTACCTGGTTGTTAAGCAATTAGCGGATCGTATTCTAGGGAAGACTAGCAAGGTCAGGCTTCCTATGGGAAGGGAAACCTCTCAGCCAGGTAACAGGAGTCAGATGTCTCCTGCTCCTGTACACACCTGCGTAAATAATAATAAAGTTCAGGTTTGTTATCAAACCCAACATCAAAACAATAAAAAAAAACAAGAATTGAGAGGACTAAGACACGAGAAAACTCTAGACTTTATTGACACTGGAAGCAATAAGGAAAACACAAGACATAATCCATATGTCTTGTGTCTATCTACTGTCTAATCCAAAATAGACAGTAGATAGCAAGAGGATGTCTGAGGTAGAGAATAGCTTAAATAGAGTAAATTCCCTTCACAATTAGACGCAAGGAAGAGAGGAAATTCTTCATCAATATAAGTAAGCAAGTAAGCAAGGGGAAATAAATTAGGTGAGTGACTGAACGCTGCCTTTGGCTCAAAAGACAAACATGGCATGGCACTTCCCGCCAAACACACCGAAACTAAGACGTTGCTACAACGTTCGAACAAGTTTTAACACCTAACCAGTTATAACAACCAATAAAACAAGTTGTAACAACGTTCTAATACGTCATAAACATGTTTAGCCAAGATGTAACAACTTTATTACAAGTTGTAACAAGCGGAAAATAGAGACAGTTACAGTTTGTGTTTCCAGGGTTAAGAGTGGAAATCAAGGCATCAGATGATTGCCGGTTGGAGAGGTGAGGTGGCCCAGGAACTGAAGCTCTGCCCTAGGAAACGCTAAGGTAATTATACAACAATCATGTGACGAGGGTAGCAGCTAAGAGCTCTCGTTAACAACATCCGTTAGATACGAGTAATGAACGTGAATATTTCTCCTGTTGGGTCAATACATCAATACGTCAGGTCAAGGGGCTTGACGGCTGAGTGGACAGAGCTCGAGATTCGTAGTCCTAAGGTTCCGGGTTCGATCCCCGATGGAGGTGAAAACAAATTGGCATAGTTTCTTTCACCCTGATAAATAGGTAGGTATTTATCTCATATTTATTTTGTAACTCCAAGGTACCTTTCATCCAGTTGGTAAATAGGTACCTGGGAGTTAGACAGCTGCTACCGGCTGCTTCCTGGGGGTGTGTAACAAAAGGAAGGCCTGGTCGAGGACCGGGCCGCGGGGACGCTAAGCCCCGAAATCATCTCAAGATAACTCACAAGATAGTTAAAACGAAGGAGTTTACGAACGATAGACACAAATAAGTTTAATATAAAAACATTGCATTAATACAACGTTTTATACAATACAACAATTAAATTACGGAATTGTCCTCGTTAGATTTCTGAATATCAAGATAAATGGTCAGAGTTAAGGGACACTAATGAACGCTAGCATTCTGAGATCAATCAGACGAGGCCATTGAACCCTCTCGCTCATCAGCGCATAGGTAACGAGCGTCGCTGTACTGCACCCGAAGAGGAAGAGGAACAACGAACTGGAAGTGTGGTCGACCAGGACGATTAAACCATGCTGATGAACAACGTAGTTTCCTCTCACACAGTGCTAATCACACCTCCGGTAGGTGTTCTGCAGCTTTCGTGTGTTCGTGGTGTTCTTGGCTGTTAGTCTTCGAGGCGAGGAAGTGCTTCCTAAGTGTTTCGTGAAAAAATGTGTTTCGTGAAAGGCTAAAATAGTCATCTTATCCCTCAATTTCGAGTTTAAAAATGTTAGATTTCTTCTAAATCTAAATATCAACATCGCAGCCCTCGTTAAAAATGGTTTCTATGTGAAAATAGGTCTGGTCACGTGATCATCTTCCCCTATCACCATCTACTCCTATCACCATCTACCACCGTCACCATCTACCACCGTCACCATCTACCACCTCACCATCTACCACCTCACCATCTACCACCTCACCATCTACCACCGTCACCATCTACCACCGTCACCATCTACCAGCGTCACCATCTACCACCTCACCATCTACCACCGCACCATCTACCACCGTCACCATCTACCACCGTCACCATCTACCACCGTCACCATCTACCACCTCACCATCTACCACCTCACCATCTACCACCTCGCCTCTCATGTTAAGACCTTCCTCGCATTTCTTAATCAGTGTGAGGCAACGTGACGAATTGTCTTGCAACAGCTCGCAATTAGCGTCTAATGCAGTGAAAAATGTCAACAATGCATTCAGTCTTCATTATATCTTCAACTTAATGCAATTTTACCATTAATCATGTTGATTTCATTTCGAACACAGTGAAGCTAATTGCTTTGTATAAATCTATTCTTGAATTTTATATAAACTTGAATCAACTAATTATAGGGATTAAGCCCGAGATAGAAAGTTGACGAGAAAACGGGGATTTGTAGGACTCTACTCTATAAGAGTTTAAACCCAACAGCGGATGATGTATGACGTTTTTCAATGACGTATGACGTATTTCAATGACGTATTTCATCAGAACGATTACCGCAAAAAATCATGGAAGATGCTAAATGTGTAGTTGGACCATTATATTGATATATATATATGTATTTAATCTGTCTTGAGAGCCCAATCGTGGAATCACTTCATCCAATTAAAGTGGAGAGTCACACAATACAGGAAATTGCCAAGTGTATATTCCAGAAACTGATTGAGTCTGACGATTCAGTGAACGATCTAAGATTCGAAATCTGTTTTAAATCTTTTTGAGAAAATTCCTTTAAATGTCAATATTTCGCAATTCCTTGTAATGCAGAGTTTTTATCTTGGTGTCTTTGGTATTAACTACATCTGGAGATAATAGTCTAATGGATCACGTGATAATTAAACAAACTTGAAAATCAGAAAGATGTTTGTGGCTTTGAGAGAACCGTTGGGAATTCTGTTGGTCGTTTCTGTTGACCACTGAGAATCATGTTGGTCGTTTCTGTTGACCATTGAGAATCCTCTTGGTCGTTTCTGTTGACCACTGAGAATCCTGTTGGTCGTTTCTGTTGACCACTGAGAATCCTGTTAATCGTTTCTGTTGACCACTGGGAATCTTCAATCTAACTTCTGCAGTTAGAGTGAAGATTCAGAATCTTCCTACCGCTTCATCTTTAATATAACAATATATGTCATTTACGGAACGATGCTAAAGGTGATACTAAATTGTTATTATTTTGGATTAAATTCAAGAAACTTTATTTAATTACAAATCTCGTTCTTGTAATTTTTTCGCTAGAAGATTGATTGATGAAGATTAGGCTACCCAAGAGGTGGCAAGGGCATGAATAGCCCGTGTAGTATAGTATAGTGATATAGTATAGTGATAACAGAAGGTTAAACGGCAGTTAACGAATATTTGCTGCGTTTAACATCAGAGTTCTTGTAATCGCTGTCGTGTTCTCCTGGCCATGTCCTCGAGGGCTGGCTTCATGGCCACTAAACTAGGCAATTAGAGTTAATTGACGGGTGCACTTGTGAAGGATTGGGGTCAACCCATCAGCCTCGTGTCACGAAGTGAATGTTTGGCTTCAGGGAAAAAGAGATGATTGACAGGAGTGTGTGAGCTCTCGTNTCGACTTGAGAATGGTCCAGGACGGACCGAAACGTCGTCGTCCCTTCGCTTTCTTGTGTGTGGTCTGGTCAACATATTTCAGCCACATTGCAGGCGATGAGTCACAATAACGTGGCTAAAGTATGTTGACCAGACCACACCACTAGAAGGTGAAGGGACGACGACGTTTCGGTCCGTCCTGGACCATTCTCAAGTCGATTCAGCCACATTATTTGACTCCTCTGCATATTTATTAAAATAGTTTTATTAATTGTTTATTTTTTTATTTTTAACTATTTAATAAATGTAAACAAAGCCTCCATGATTGAGAAAAGATGTACTGGTTTCGCAAGTGGTTGCTTAAATACTTGTTGATTCTTGGCCCAGATTTATTATACTAATGCTTCTACATTTTATCACCAAAATATACACACTTGTATTGGTATATAGTGTATGAAAACGTGTACGCAAATTAAATAGTTAAAGTAACTTGAGTAAGTTTAACGAACTTAAAAGACACTTTCTCGTGCTCTTATCCCCAATAATTACGTAACTCACCAATACAATGATACAAGCTTAAGAGACTAGGCGAAATTGTATTTAAATACAATTGTATTATGATTAAACTGTATTTAAGGTAATTACATTAGGTCTATTGGCCCAAAGAAGACAGCTTCTAATTATATATTATATATATTATATATATATTATATATATATTATATATATTATATATATATATATATATATATATATATATATATATATATATATATATATATATATATATATATATATATATATATATATATATATATATATATATATGTCGTACCTAGTAGCCAGAACGCACTTCTCAGCCTACTATGCAAGGCCCGATTTGCCTAATAAGCCAAGTTTTCATGAATTAATTGTTTTTCGACTACCTAACCTAACTTTTTCGGCTACCTAACCTAACCTATAAAGCTAGGTTAGGTAGGGTTGGTTAGGTTCGGTCATATATCTACGTTAATTTTAACTCCAACCAAAAAAATTTACCTCATACATAATGAAATGGGTAGGTTTATCATTTCATAAGAAAAAAAATAGAAAATATTAATTCAGGAAAACTTGGCTTATTAAGCAAATCGGGCCTTGCATAGTAGGCTGAGAAGTGCGTTCTGGCTACTAGGTACGACATATATATATTATATATATAAGGAGTTTGGCTGTATGCAGGCATCTAACCACGCTTGAAACAATCAAATGATCCCACGACTATTATATTAATCTATAATTTGGTACAAAGAATTAACAATCTGGTTTCCAAACCAGATATTTTGAAACTATTATGTTCGTAATATTTTATATATAGCAATGTACATCCATTCGAGAAGGGCTTCTCTCGTGTGTGACTGTGGGAAAGTTGTTGTTGTTGTTATAGATTCAGCTACTCAGAACAAGTTCCAAGTAGCACGGGCTATGGTGAGCCCGTAACTTACCTGGCACAGGAGGGCAAGAAGCACGGGCTATGGTTAGCCTCGTGGGTCCTCTGAAGCCATATGTTATATATATATAGTAATGCTAACACGCCTGACTAGCCAGCCTCGCTCTCTCTCCCTTCCTCTCTCCCACGTTCCCTCTGTACATCCCTCCTGGTTCATCGTTGGTGTAATACTGTATTCTCCAATGTCATACAATTCTATGTATTGCTTCCTTCGGCAGCTTCAACAGAGGGAGGGAGGACGCGTTTTAATGAAAGAGTGTATAGGGTTGAAGCCTGACTTCGCCCTCCTTGTGCAACATAGTTTAAGTGTTCGTTGCTTTTCGCCCTTAATGTATGTTGCATAATAATTGCAATAACACACCAGGTTGTTCGCTGTTATTGTTTCAGATTTATGTAAACAAAAACAAAAAATTGCCTTACGTTTAGTATCAGCAAATCATTTATTACGTGAAGACTTTAAGGTTTTCCAGCCTTCCTGGAAGGCTTGGCTTCCAGGAAGGTGCAGAGGGAGGGGGGGGGAGTTGTGTAAATCCCTGGTTTGTGCCTCTGAGAGGCTACGGGATCCAGTAAGTTCAGTAGAACTTCGGTTTCAACTCTTTTTAACCATGTCGTAGCTCAGTCGATTAAAGCAGTGTCTAGGATGCTCCTGGACGCAGGTTCGAATCCTCGTCACGGCCCTTGTGGATTTGTTCGCTTGGCTGGACTCATGGAAACTGGGAAACGGAGAAAGCTTTAGAGAATCCTTTTATTTTGTTGAAAACGACAGAAATTTTTAGATTTATGATTCTGGCTCGAATCTTCTCGATATTCCTTACGTTTCTCTTCACTGAAGCAGGAAGATTAAAAATGTATTCACTCAAAGTTCATGGGCCTATTGGCCCATACGGTGCCATGGGCCAATAGGCCCTCTGCAGGTACTTCCATTCTCATATACCCACCTCACCCAAAACCAATAAAAAGCAAGAGTTATGACAAATGTTGATTCCCTCGGACAGGCTAACCATAGCCCGTGCTTCTTGCCCCGCTCCTGTTTTAGGTAAGTTACGGGCTCTCCATAGCCCGTGCTACTTGGAACTTGTTCCGAGTAGCTGAATCTATAACAACAACAACGACAAATGTTTCATACACAGTATATCAAGTGCATCATAAGTGGAGTGTTAAGTGTAAACAAGTCTTTGAGAATGTAAGAAGCCCTTACGAAACGCTTCTAGGCGTCAGACCATTAATAAAAATGAATTTTGGAGAATTGATATTTCCATTACCACCGACAGTGAAGAAAAACATAAGAGAAAATTCGTGTTAGAATTATTAACCTTACCTTTTCGGTCATATTCAACAACATATGTTTACAAGAAAGACTGCTACCTAAATATACTAATAATATATATTACATATATTTCACATTTTTAATGCAGTTTATAACCTGAAAAAACATCTCCCTCCAGCATCCCAATAAATCTGCACCACGTATTCATCTCTACTGAAGTCAATTTATGCATATTAAATCATTCCACCCCATTGTTTGGGCCAAGACAGAGTTATTTACTGCCATTGAGTCCACTCTCACCCCAAACGATTTTAAGAGTTAATCATCTGAAATCCACAATATCCATCAGCTCTTAAGAGCAATTTACACTTTACTATACCTCTTAATTCCCAGGCTCTGGAGTCATTTAGCATTTATTAAGTAGCTAGTTACGAAACCTGTACATCTGTCAACAATCGTGACGGCTTTGTCTACAACTGTTTACTACAGCTCGAGACTTTACTTTGGTTGTGAAGAATCTAGTAGTGCTTCGAAGGTCAGTCTGTTTAATAAATGTAAATAATGTCATAATTTTGGAAAGATTTAGAGGTTTCGCAAGAGGTTGCGTAAATTATTTATAAGTCTTAGACCAGGTCTATATATATATATAGTCTTTCTGACTGTTCCATCTTGAGAGTCCTAAATAGACTTTTGACCGCATCTATCGTCCCATAAAGTCGATTGCAACTGTGAATTTGTATTTATCAATTTGTACGCGAGGGATAATGACGCCTCGTTTTCTTTCAAGTTCAGACCGCTCGAACATTTGCCAGACCACTCGAACATTTGCCAGACCGCTCGAACATTTGCCAGACCGTTCGAACATTTGCCAGACCGCTCGAACATTTGCAAGACCCCTCGAACATTTGCCAGACCGCTCGAACATTTGCCAGACCGCTCGAACATTTGCCAGACCGCTCGAACATTTGCCAGACCGCTCGAACATTTGCCAGACCGCTCGAACATTTGCCAAAACGCTCGAAAAGATGCTTTACAAGACGAGGCTCGCCACGATTTGGACCACTTCTTGGGGTCTGTCTCTGACCGCACCTTCACCTGGTCTGCACAATGAATAAAGAGATAACCCGAAAATAGCGTCTTAAACCTAAGTATTTTCACGGGCTATTCATGCCCATGCCATCTCTCGGAAGGGTTAATCTTCATCAATCAATCAAGCATTTGGCAGAGTTGCAGGATCGTGCCATTTCAACCGCGAACTGTGACGAGACATTTGACTAATTGTGTCAGAGGTTTGACGGGACATTGCAATTTCGCAACGAAGTTGGGCCAGTTTGTTGCACGGAGATGAATGACGGTTTTGCAAGAGGACCATCTGATGTACACCAACGGTTGTGCATAGTGTTGCCTGCAGGGCAGATTGACTGGGACAGGGCAGCTGGAGGACGGATTTAGTGAGAATGTAGGTGTATTGTGTAGGAAGAGCTGGCTGTCTGGACAAAAGAGAGAGCGAGAGAGAGCCAGAGAGAGAGAGAGCCAGAGAGAGACAGAGAGCGAGAGAGAGAGACAGAGAGCGAGAGAGAGAGACAGAGAGCGAGAGAGAGAGACAGAGAGCGAGAGAGAGAGACAGAGAGCGAGAGAGAGAGACAGAGAGCGAGAGAGAGAGACAGATAGCGAGAGAGAGAGACAGAGAGCGAGAGAGAGAGACA
>WNGS01166011.1:2916558-2938039 GCA_020271785.1 Procambarus virginalis | reverse complement strand
GGGAATCTGTACACCGTTGATTGACAGTTGAGAGGCGGGACCAAAGAGCCAAAGCTCAACCCCCGCAAGCACAATAGGTGAGTACAAATAGGTGAGTACACACACACACACACACACACACACACACACACACATACACACACACACACACACACACACACACACACACACACACACACCACACACACACACGCACACAAACACACACAATGGCATTTACAAATTAACTCGATAGCGATGATTGAAAGTTGTTATCATTTAAATTTCATTATTCGCTCAAAGACACATTATATTTTCCATAATCATTTGCATTATATGAATTGTAATATTCAAATTAATAGAATTGCAAAAAAAAAGAGGATTTTTCTTTGTATATTTTATACTTTTTATGTATAATAATATTGTGACTTTTTTAAAAGTTTTTTATTTACAGTCAAGCACAGGTAAATGTCAAGCATTTTTAGCACTGTTAATTTGTCGTGTGAAGTTGTATAACATAATTAATATCAACACTGACATGAGCAACAGTGACTCAAAACTTTATCCAAGCTGATGCAAGCTACAAGAGCCTTGAAATTAAGGTCATCTCTTGATTATTGGATTTGTAAAATGACTTTAACATTATTTGTATATATATATATATATATCTGAAAACTCACACCCCAGAAGTGACTCGAACCCATACTCCAGGAGCAAAGCAACTGGTAACTACAGGGCGCCTTAATCCGCTTGACCATCACGACCGGACATAAGGAAGTGATAGCCTGAGCTATATGAACCACTTCCCCGCCGGCACCTGGATGGTTATCTTGGGCATAGCATTTTATCAAATCACCTCATTTTTTGGGGCAACACGTGAGGAACACAAAAGTTGTTGTATCTAGTCCTGGGGACCATTCAGGCTTGTTTGCATATATATATATATATATATATATATATATATATATATATATATATATATATAATATATATATATATACATATATATATATGTCGTACCTAGTAGCCAGAACTCACTTTTTGGCCTACTATTCAAGCCCCGATTTGCCTAATAAGCCAAGATTTCCTGAGTTAATATATTTTCTCTAATTTTTTTCTTATGAAAAGATAAAGCTACCCATTTCATTATGTATGAGGTCATTTTTTTTCATTGGAGTTAAAATTAACGTAGATATATGACCGAACCTAACCAACCCTACCTAACCTAACCTAACCTATTTTTATAGGTCAGGTTAGGTTAGGTAGCCGAAAAAGTTAGGTTAGGTTAGGTTAGGTAGGTTAGGTAGTCGAAAAACAATTAATTCATGAAAACTTGGCCTATTAGGCAAATCGGGCCTTGCATAGTAGGCTGACAAGTGTGTTCTGGCTACTAGGTACGACACATATATATATATATATATATATATATATATATATATATATATATATATATATATATATATATATATATATATTTAGTTTGTGAGGGTACCACCTCTGGTGCCAATGTGGGGACCCATAGCCTCGGAGAAGAAAATAAAACGTATTCAGAGGAGACCTTGTGGTTTCTCACTGAACACTAATATTTTCTTCTCCTACCACCCCCATTCTTTTGTATGTACACATATATATTTGCTTTATTTGAACTTTGTTACAAAAAAGGAGTTACATATAAGTTACAAAGATGGTTATCATAAGTTGTCGAGTTCCTCCAGCTCCTCAGATGGCGGGCAGGAACCCTGGATGCAGTGCGCATTTCCCCTCTGCATCGCCACGCTGAGGCGCTGGAAAAGAAAGCTGGCATATATATATATATATATATATATATATATATATATATATATATATATATATATATATATATGTCGTACCTAGTAGCCAGAACGCACTTCTCAGCCTACTATGCAAGGCCCGATTTGCCTAATAGGCCCAGTTTTCATGAATTAATTGTTTTTCGACTACCTAACCTACCTAACCTAACCTAACCTAACTTTTTCGGCTACCTAAACTAACCTAACCTATAAAGATAGGTTAGGTTAGGTTAGGTAGGGTTGGTTAGGTTCGGTCATTTATCTACGTTAATTTTAACTCCAATAAAAAAAATGACCTCATATATAATGAAATGGGTAGCTTTATCATTTCATAAGAAAAAAATTTGAGAAAATATATTAATTCAGGAAAACTTGGCTTATTAGGCAAATCTGGCCTTGCATAGTAGGCCAAAAAGTGAGTTCTGGCTACTAGGTACGACATATATATATATATATATATATATATATATATATATATATATATATATATATATATATATATATATATATATATATATATATAAATTTGAGAAAATATATTAATTCAGGAAAACTTGGCTTATTAGGCAAATCTGGCCTTGCATAGTAGGCCAAAAAGTGAGTTCTGGCTACTAGGTACGACATATATATATATATATATATATATATATATATATATATATATATATATATATATATATATATATATATATATATATATATGGTTTCGTTGAGTCCTGGAGGACCTCCCAGACAGGGAAGGGCCTATAGAAAACAAATGCATATGTCACATTTCCATCTTATTTTATGCATACTGTCGTTCTCAAATTGTGAATAGCCAGCGTCAATGATCAAAGAACGAGCGTGAAGCATTTAATTGCCATAATTTGCATTGCACATTTTTTTGGTGTTAAAGGCATCAAATGCCATGAAAACAGTTTTGTTATGGATTAAATGGGGGACTGGAAATGTTACAAATTTGCATTGGCCTGCATCTATACATATAGGGGAGCCGGTCGGCCGAGCGGACAACACGCTGGTCTGGTGATCCTGTGGTCCCGGGTTTGATCCCGGGCGCCGGCGAGAAACAGTGGGCAGAGTTTCTTTCACCCTATGCACCTGTTACCTAGCAGTAAAATAGGTACGTGGGTGTTAGTCAGCTGTCACGGGCTGCTTCCTGCGGGTGGAGGCCTGGTCGAGGACCGGACCGCGGGGACATTAAAGCCCCGAAATCATCTCAAGATAACCTCAAGATAGCCATGTGGGCTGTAGTGTGTATGTGTTTATCAAATCTGTAACCTGTTTATAAGGTTATTCTGGATTATTTCAGATTAATTTATTGGCTAGGTTAGTTGGGGGGAACAGATGACTTTGGACTCGGGTTAGCATAGTCGTTCTCTCAATAGGTCGTATTTTGTACGTAATCGTAACCAACGTTGCAAATGCAGCTGAGTCTGAAAAGCAACAGCTCACAATTATCTTCGTTTGTTATGCATCGTACTCGATAGGTTAGGTAGGTTGCATGAGTACGTACCTTTCTGGATAGGTTAGTTGGTTGGATTTTTTACGTTCTCGGCCAGTCAAGAGAACGGGCTGTGATAACAGGCTTTAGTTATCTCTTTCCACAGTTATCTTACACTACTATTTTTTGACCCTGGAACGCGTTCAATCAGTGGGCTTACAACCAGATCGTCATATACAATTGAATCGAACTGCACGATCGTCAAATTCAAGATCTGTGCCCACTCGCGTCTTGTGAGAAAAGCAAGGGGCATATTTTCCCGTAGCTAACAAAGATCTTTTGAACTCGATATAAGTCTAACGTCTTTGAATACACTCTGGCTTCCTGTCCCCCGACAAATTGAATTATTATTATATTAATTATTATGTGCCTTTCTAACTTTTTCCCACTACCACACACGAGATGTATAAACTGAACTAACCTAACCTAACCTATCTTGATCTAACCTGAACTAACCTAACCTAAACTAACCTAACCTATCTAAATCTAACCTAAACTACCCTAACCTAAACTAACCTAACCTAACCTAGCCTAACCTAACCGTGTGGATTCGTAGAGTTTGGTCATTTTGCTGATGGGATCAACCGAGATTTATCTGTGAAGATTTGCTGCTGCTGCTAGACAAGGTGACAAGAATGTGTTTCGTTAATTTATCGTTGTAAAGTTAAAGTAGGGAGATGGCGTGATATACTAGAACCAAAGCAATGTGGGTTGATGCCAAGATCACTGGGCAAGGTGGCTTGATATTAGGACCAAGAGGATAGGTGGCTAGATATTAAGACCTCGGGGCTAGGTGGCTTGAAACCTGATGTTGTACTCCTGCTCTTCTATTTAGAATATTTGACTCAAGAATCTTTCACATATGCAAAGAAATTCCAATGAATTTGTTAACAACAACAAAAATATTGCTGAAATCCTATTAGTTGTATTTATTTATCATTCTTAGACATACGTGCATATATGAAGCGTTGTGTAAGGACATTTTCGATTAGTATAGTGACTTATTAAACATCTAAATAACCCATATTGTGAGCCATATTCTTTTGTACCATGTTAGCGAGTGAACTACGCGTTGTTCTTCGTTCATTCTGATTCGTTCCATTCCTGGTGCACTTGTCTTTTTCGGCTGGTTCAGAAATGCTTCGCTCATGTGTTTATTTGATTTCTCCTGGCGGAGAAACGTGAGCTCGAGTTGGTAGCCGAGCAGCAGGAAGAGCCAGATGGAGCCAGATGAAGCCAGAAGGGCTGATAGAGTGCCACTAGGCTTGACAGGGTGCTATGAGGCTTGACAGGATGCCAGTAAGGGTATCCGAGGTTCATAACAGGCACTGTTGAGCTTGCCAGAGTCTACCAGTGGTTGCCATACGATACCAGACGTTGACAGAGCATGCCACATATTGACGGAGGACCAAAGGTTGGCAAAGTACGCCAGAGGTTGGCAGAAAGTACCAGAGGGTGACAGAGGATACAAAAACTGACAGGAGGGTATTGTCAGGGGTTACCAGAGAGGTACCAGAGACTGACAGATGGTACCATGTGTTGGGAAAGAACCCGTGAGACGGGAGTTAAGAAAATACTCTCTGTCAAATATAAATGCTGTTCTCAAAAGATTCCCCCATTTTGTACAAGTAAGATAACGTAAGATTTTAAGGGTTGACAGATGTGTTTAATCTTCTTGTTTGGTCAGCTGGTCACTTGAGAGAGTTAAGCAAATCCTAGCCGTGTCTGAGTACAAGTGACAGGATGAGCAACCCAGCGGGTTTTTCTTCCTATTGGCGAGTGTTGTACATGTTGCTATGGCGGTGTGTTCACTCACAGGGTGAGTGACGCTGTCCAATACTGTCACTATGGCGGTGTGTCCACTCACAGGGTGAGTGACGCTGCCCAATACTGTCACTATGGCGGTGTGTCCACTCACAGGATGAGTGGCGCTGCCCAATACTATCACTATGGCGGTGTGTCCACTCACAGAATGAGTGACGCTGCCCAGTACTGTCACTATGGCGGTGTGTCCATCCACAGGATGAGTGGCGCTGCCCAATACTGTCACTATGGTGGTGTGTCCACTCACAGGACGAGTGACGCTGCCCAATACTGTCACTATGGCGGTGTGTCCACTCACAGGATGAGTGGCGCTGCCCAATACTGTCACTATGGCGGTGTGTCCACTCACAGGATGAGTGACGCTGCCCAATACTGTCACTATGGCGGTGTGTCCACTCACAGGATGAGTGACGCTGCCCAATACTGTCACTATGGCGGTGTGTCCACTCACAGGACGAGTGACGCTGCCCAATACTGTCACTATGGTGGTGTGTCCACTCACAGGACGAGTGACGCTGCCCAATACTGTCACTATGGCGGTGTGTCCACTCACAGGACGAGTGATGCTGCCCAATACTGTCACTATGGCGGTGTGTCCACTCACAGGATGAGTGGCGCTGTTCAATACTGTCACTATGGCGGTGTGTCCACTCACAGGACGAGTGACGCTGCCCAATACTGTCACTATGGCGGTGTGTCCACTCACAGGATGAGTGGCGCTGCCCAATACTGTCACTATGGCGGTGTGTCCACTCACAGGATGAGTGGCGCTGCTCAATAAACTCGCCCCTCTGGGCAAAATTAAAAAAAAAATACCGACAAAGAGTGCCAAAGGGTGACAGACGGTGCCAAAGGCTACAAAAGACACCAAATCCGTCCTCCTGAAGCTTGTCGCCCGAGTCACTCCGTAACCCTAGAGAACCTGTAAATATAAAAAAAAACAAATTTATTTCGTGAACAAATCCACAAGGGCCGTGACGAGGGTTCGAACATACGTCCAAGAGGATCCCAGACGCTGCCGTTGTGGATTTGTTCATTTGATCCATCACGCTATGTGATTTCTGTGTGTAAATTTATCTCGTATTCGGCCACCAGTGACACAGATGGTATTGCATAATATTATTGCATTACATACTATTACAATACTGCTGCAATATTGCCCTATTGCAGCAGCATCTCTTCATCTCATCTCCATTGCAATTTATGTTGCACACGCAGCTTGCACCGTCGTTCAGAAAGGACTTTCTTCAAGTTGCAACCTTTTTTTTAATGGTTTTCCCTGGGTAAAATGAGTTGTTATTCTTCCTTATATCAGCCATCAGGCAGTAGTTATATTATAGTTACTATATAGTACTATAGTTATAATATAGTAGCATAATATGACTACTATAGTTATATTAGTAGTTAGGAAGATGGTCGTGGGGTGAAGGTGTTTGCGTCAGAGAGGGTCGTGGGGTTGAAGGTGTTTGCGTCAGAGAGGGTCGTGGGTTGATGGTGTTTGCGTCATAGAGGTCGTAGGGGTGATGGTGTTTGCGTCAGAGAGGTCGTGGGGGTGATGGCTTGCTCAGGAGGGTCGTGGGGGTGATGGTGTTTGCGTCAGGAGAGGGTCGGGGGTGATGTACTTGCGTCAGAGAGGGTCGTGGGGATGAAGGTGTTTGCGTCAGAGAGGGTCGTGGGGGTGATGGTACTTGCGTCAGAGAGGGTCGTGGGGATGATGTGTAGAGAGAGATCACGGCTCAGTAGCTGACAATTCAATAATAAACACTTGCTTAGTGAAGCATTAGTCTAGCGTCCCCTCACTTAAGGAGTTTCCGCTCGGAGGGTCCAAGTCTTCTTCATCTTCCTTCGGTCCTCATATTGTCCTTAGTTCGCTTGTTTAGACGTTGTTAGCGTTTTCCAGTTCGTTTGTGCTTTGTTGGTGGTGGTGGTTATATAGCACGTTTGAACCAAACTGTTGGTTAGATATGTTATGTATGTCGTCAAGTCTATTCACGTAGCAAGAAGTGTTATTAAATGCAGGCGATGAGTCACAATAACGTGGCTAAAGTATGTTGACCAGACACACACACTAGAAGGTGAAGGGACGACGACGTTTCGCTCCGTCCTGGACCATTCTCAAGTCGATTGTGAAAAAAAGTGTTATTAAAGCGTTCTTTGTGATGAACATTGCCAACCAGGAAAATCAACATAAGCTTCAAAACTTTCAAACTTTAACCATAAATTGCATGTAATTTTTTGTTAATTACCTAAGTGTAGTTACAGGATGAGAGCTACGATCGTGGTGTCCCGTCTCCCAGCACTCTTTGTCATAGAGAGTGCTGGGAAGACGGACACCACGAGCGTAGCTCTCATCCTGTAACTACACTTAGGTAATTAAAAAAAATTGCATGCAGTTTATGGTTAAAGTTTGAAAGTTTCGAAGCTTATGTTGATTTCCTTGGTTGGCAATGCCACATAATTTGCCTTTTGGACTCAGTTTTCAAACGTAACTGTTTGTTCTCGTCCAGAAATTGTCACATCTTCTCCGTAGCTCTCTAACTTTTTGTCCTGTGAAAAAAAAATCGTTGCTTGATTGACAGTTGAGAGACGGATCGAAAGAGCAGAACTAAACGCCCGCAAGCACAGCTAGGTGAATACATCTCTTACGATCTCACGTGGTCTCGCGGCTGAGTAGACAGCGTTCGGGAATCGTAGTCGTAAGGGCCCGAGGCGGAAACAAATGGGCAGAGTTCCTTTCTCCCTGCTGCACCTGTTCACCTAGCAGTAAATAGGTACCTGAAAATTAGACAGCTGCTACGGGCTGCTTCCTGGGGATGTGTGTGTACTTACCTACTTGTACTTACCTATTTGTGCTTGCAGGATCGAGCATTGACTCTTGGATCCCGCCTTTCCAGCTATCGGTTGTTTACAGCAATGACTCCTGTCCCATTTCCCTATCATACCTAGTCTTAAAAGTATGAATAGTATTTGCTTCCACAACCTGTTCCCCAAGTGCATTCCATTTTTCCACTACTCTCACGCTAAAAGAAAACTTCCTAACATCTCTGTGACTCATCTGAGTTTCCAGTTTCCACCCATGTCCCTTGGTCTGTTATTATACGTGTGAACATTTCATCTATTTCCACTTTGTCAATTCCCCTGAGTATTTTATATGTCCCTATCATATCTCCTCTCTCCCTCTTTTCTCTAGTGTCGTAAGGTTCAGTTCCTTCAGTCGCTCTTCATATCCCTTCCCTCGTAACTCTGGGACAAGCCTCGTCGCAAACCTCTGAACTTCTCCAGTTCCTTATGTGTTTCTTCAGGTGGGGCTCCATGATGGCGCGGCATACTCTAAGACGGGTCTCACGTATGCAGTGTAAAGCGCCCTAAAAGCCTCCTCATTTAGGTTTTGAATGAAGTTCTAATTTTCGCCAGTGTAGAGTACGCTGCTGTCGTTATCCTATTTATATGTGCCTCAGGAGTTAGATTAGGTGTCACATCCACTCCCAGATCTCTTTCTCGAATCGTTACAGGTAGGCTGTTCCCCTTCATTGTGTACTGTCCCTTTGGTCTCCTATCACCTGATCCCTTTCCATAACTTTACATTTACTGGTGTTAAACTCCAGTAGCCATTTCCCTGACCATCTCTGCAACCTGTTTAAGTCCTCTTGGAGGATCCTACAATCCTCGTCTGTCACAACTCTTCTCATTAATTTTGCGTCATCCGCAAACATTGACATGTATGACTCCACTCCTGTAAACATGTCATTTACGTAAATTAGAAAGAGGATTGGGCCCAGCACCGATCCTTGAGGTACTCCACTTGTTACTGTTCTCCAGTCCGACTTCTCGCCCCTTACCATTACCCTCTGGCTCCTTCCTGTTAGGTAGTTCTTCACCCATTCTAGGGCCTTTCCGCTTACTCCTGCCTGCCTCTCAAGTTTTGTATAGCAGTCTCATGTGCGGTAACTGTATCAAAGGCCTTTTGTTGTGTGTGTGTGGTGTGGTGTGGTGTGTTGTGGTGTGTGTGTGTGGGTGTGTGNACACACACACCACACACACACACACACAACACACACACACACACACACACACACACACACACACGAAATCCTAGCTCAAGTGTAAGGGCCATCAACGTGTTTGTTATATGAAGCAGCTACGAAGCTTGCGAGAGTTATGGAGCCTGAGAAGATCTTATTAAGTGTGTGACCCCTACAGCCTCCATCCCCTCCTCCCTGTGCCCTCAGAAACATCAACACTATCAGCAACACAATTCTGGCAAACATTGTCAGCATCTTAGTAACTCTGTGCTCGGCAGAGTACAGATAAAGGTGTACTAGGAGACGTCAATCCCCTTGATGTATCTTTCTAGTGAATTTGATGCACACCTCAAAGTTTTGTGACAAACCAGATATATATATAAACCTATACATATATGAAATGTAAACTCACAATTTAGAATTGTCACATGATATATGAACTGAATATTTCAGTCTCCAGGTAGAGAGATTCTCTTCAAGTGTACAAGCGAGAAAGGAACCAACCAGCTTATACATATGATAGTTTGTCTGGCCAATTGGAGGAACGAGGATAAGCGGCGAAGGTATACCTTCGCGGTAGATTCATAACTGCTCACTAAATATGGTATATCGTTTGTGTGGTTGTGGTGTTGGGGTGTTAAGGCCTATCAACTGCGAGAGTGTTACAGAGGACGCTGCAATACCGTACTGACCGTCCAGCGAGTATATTTTATACTCCAGAATTAAAGTAAATTCTCAGTATATATATATATATATATATATATATATATATATATATATATATATATATATATATATATATATATATAGTTTTAATTAGAACTACATCCTATATATATATATATATATATATATATATATATATATATATATATATATATATATATATATATATATATATATATATATATATCGAGAAGCGTATAGTATACCTCTCTGTGTATATGCATCCCTGTATCCACTGTCTTGAAATTAAGATTAGGATTTATATTTTTAAGTTGATTCTATTATTTTATTTTTGAAGTCACAGTGTGGATGAAAAATTATAGATGAATCTGCCCATTGAATTTGATGAGTAGTTTCCACTACGTGTTTATGTAATTATGAACTTTGGTGGGTATTTTCACCTACTTGGGTTGGACGGTAGACCGACGGGCTAGCTTTTTCTCAGGTCGGCGTTCAGTCCCCAGTCCAAGCGGTTGTGAACCATTCCTTTCCTTCGTCCTATCCCAAATCCTTATCCTATCCATCCCAAGTGGTATATAGTCTGTATGGCTTAGCGCTTTCCCCCGCTAGTTATCTTGGTATATGAGTCTAACGGAATTGTTGTTGTCAATAATGTCAGTCTCGCCGTATTAAGCCTTGATACCTAGCTTGCAATATACCAGTATGTTGGTATATTGTAACTGCAATATACCAACATACTGGTATATTGCAAGATACCAGACTCTAGCATACCACCCTGCAATATGCCAGACAGAAACATATCACGCAACACTGCAGTATGCCAGACTGAAATATATCAGGTTGCCACATACCACGCTGCAATATGCCAGGTTTCAACATTCCAGATTGAAGTATGCTATGTTGCAACATATCGTGCTACAACATGCAGGATTACTACACTGCAACTCTCGACGTTGCACAATTTAAACTACGAGTGTTTACAAAGACACATTTAATGAAGTATTTCAGCCTATATGAACATTCAAGACTCTTTAACACAAATTAAGATCTCTTAAACTCGTCTTAATTCAACACTTAGATTTTTTGAAGAAGAGCACATCGCAACTCACTTCTCTTTATCAACAACAATTTTGACGTTCTTGAGCACGTTGCTGTAGTAAGATTATCAGTCTCGGTGGTGTAGTGATAAGACACTCGCCTGGCGTTTTGCGAGCGCTTTGTCATGGGTTCGTATCCTGGCCGGGGAGGATTTACTGGGCGCAAATCCTTAACTGTAGCCTCTGTTTAACTCAACAGTAAAATGTGTACTTGGTTGTAACAACGATTCTTCGCGGCGGGGATCGTATTCCAGGGACCTGCCCGAAACGCTACGCGTACTAGTGGCTGTACAAGAATGTATCAACTCTTGTATATATCTCAAAAAAAAAAAAAAAAGTAAAATGGACGCCAATGGCATTGATGTGGATGGGTTGATGGAGGTTGCTTTGGTTCGAATGTTTCCGGTTAGGCCAAACCCACTTCAATGGATAGGTCGTTAACAGCCCCATAGCGTCTAATCCTCTTTAATTAGAACTATAAGAGAACATTTTAACTGAACATCCTATAGTGTTCTGCCGCTATGGAACTGAAGTACTTAATGTTTAATGCACCCATCTACCCTTGTGGCTCTGAACTTCTCAACTTAACTTCACATTAACCTTAAGAGGGTAACCCCTCTTCACGTTAAGAGGGGGTCTGACGGCTGTGTGGACAGCGATCGGGATTCGTAGTCCTATGGTTTCTGGTTCGATCCCTGGCGGAGGCGGAAACAAATGGACTGGGTTTCTTTCACCCTGATATCCCCCCCCCCTGTTCACTCTTGTAGTAAATTGGTACCTGGGAGTTAGACAGCTGCTACGGGCTGCCTCATGGGGGGGGGGGGTAACGAAAAGGAGGCCTGGTCGAGAACCGGGCCGCAGGGACGCTAAGCCCCGAAATCGTCTCAATATAACCTCAAGATAACTCCCCAAATCCCATATGAGGTCACAAAGTTACAACCCCGCTCCTGTGCCAGGTAAGTCCCCTACGGGGCTCACCATACCCCGTGCTACTTGCAACTTTTTCTGTGCCGAGTTGCTGAATCAACAACAACAACTTATGAGGTTGTTAAGTTGTATTGGTTGTTGAGGTTGTGCTCGCCATGCAACAGCTCTTGACGCCGTGGACCAGAGCGTCCAAACTCTATAGTGCTCCAGTGGCACTAAAGCCCAATCATTTTGACCTTGACATTGCCCTTAATATGGTTACGAACGTTCACTCGCATTAGTTTAGGGGGGTAAAATCATTTTAATTATACGCTTGCCAAATGGTGCGAATGCGTGGCACAAATTGTCGAAAAGGCTTTAACTACCATTCAAGTCCGGGTTTCAAAGTAGTCTGTAGGTGAAGAACTGTGGTTACTACGGGCTCACCATAGCCCGTGCTACTTGGAACTTCTTGTTCCAGGTAGCGAATCTTTAACAACAACAACAAACTGTGGTTGAGATACTATGATGACATTGGTGGCCAAACGCCCCTATACAATGTCCAAAGATGGAGATGAACTCATATTGAATTCTACCACCACGATGCCCCATGATGGCGAAGCTTATCAAGATATCTGCATTGTAAGGACCAGGATTCATCAAGCATTTACCCATCTACCTACGAAACCTGTACATCTTTCAGCAATCCCAGCAGCTTTGTTTACACGTATTAAACAGGTTATGAGCTCCCAATCATTAGGGGGGTTGTTTATAACACTAGTAACAATAGGTTGTGATGATTCGTAAGCTCGTGAACCTGTTTAATAATTGTAAATAAACCCATGATTGTTGAAAGATATACATGTTTCGAAGATGGGAAGGGAACTCTGAGGAGAAAACGCCAAGTCATTACGACTCTATAGCACTGGGAAGGAATCGGGATAAGGATTTGGGATGGGACGTGGAGGAAAGGAATGGTGCCCAACCACATGTGAACGGTCGGGGATTGAACGCCAACCTGCATGAAGCGAGACTGTCGCTCTACCGTCCAGCCCAAGTAGGTGTATGCATAAATACTTGATGACTCCTGGCCTGCTATGAAGCAGATGATATCAAGAAGTGATATCTTGCGAATCTTACAAGTGATTGACAACATTATCACCTGTGCGTTTTTTTTTCGTTTTTTTTCAGGAATATTCCTGCGTTCTGCATATGGACTTTCTGTCCAAGTGGTTGAGCACCATTCCTTTCCCCCGTCCTATCCCTAATCCTTATCTTGACCCCTTCCGAGTGCTATATAGTCGTAATGGCTTGGCGCTTTCCCCTATTAATTCCATTCCATTCCATGAGAGGACACCTTCCACTGTCCATCCCATCCTCATTCCTCATGAAACGTCCTAATGCGTCTCATTTTGGTACAATATGGTCCCTCCAACGTACGGAATAAGTGTTATTATAAATAGCGGATCCAAATATTCCGCGCTTTCTATGTGTAAGCTAATTTAGGTTAGGTGAGTGAGTTGAGTTCGAGCGAATACCCCTTGTTTTGTACGTTGTGGGTGATATAGAAAATGGGTTACAATTTGCCTGATAGAGCATTTCTTTCGTTCTCTTTCTGTGTGTGTGTCTCTCTCTCTCTCTCTCTCTCTCTCTCTCTCTCTCTCTCTCTCTCTCTCTCTCTCTCTCTCTCTCTCTCTCTCTCTCTCTCTCTCTCTCTCTCTCCCTCTCTCCCGCAAGCAGCAGACCATAACGTACTAATATATAAGTATTAAGCCACGCAGCTGCCCAATTAGTTCTTGCCATGTGCTCCATTAAATGCGAAGCTAAAAGTTCTGGGAAGCTATTACCTCTATCAGGTTGCGCAAGTTTAATGACTTTTCAGAATTCATAATGAAGTATAATGCCTCTTTCCGCTTGGTATCTTGAGAGCATTATTAAGCGGGTTCTCCTGGAGAATATATTTTTATTTTTTCCGGTTTTTATAGCCTCTTGAAATATGATTTGAGGTGTTTTTGCGTGTGTGTGTGTGTGCACACTGTCGCACTTCTTTAGCTATTGGGCCCCGCCTCTTTGGTTCTGGTTGTCTGATGCAGCATCTCCTGGCAATTCTATGCTTTTGTGTTTCTACGTTTGAAACAATAAAGGAGAATTTGTGTATGTTATCTATACAGATTGTATATGTAACGACAGCTTGATTCGTGGAGTTTTCATACAAAAGGAAGTTTTCTTAATTCTTATGTTCTTGATGAACAAACCACACATCAAAGAGAGTAACGACGACGCTTCATGGCTGGCTAACGTCAGAACTGCCTTCAGAAACTTGCGTAACGAATCATTTAGAACCTTGTTGTCCACATATGTAAGACCATTCCTGGAATATGCGGCTCCAGCATTTAGTCCATACTTAGTCAAACATTAGACGAATCTGGAGAAGGTTAAAGATATGCCACTAGACTAGTCAAAGATCTAAGAGGTATGAGTTGAAAGGAAAGGCTGCATGAATTGCACCTCATGTCGTTGGAAGAGAGTTCGGGGAGACATGATAACCACATACAAGATTATCAGGGGAATTGACAGAGTAGATAACGATAGATTATTTCCCATGTATCTCTCCACCACTAGTATGTAAACTGGGTCAGTATCCTATCTATCTCTCACAACCAGGGTATAGTCTCCCACTGCCCTCTAGTGTGAAACCTGTGAATCTCTCACATATCCTTGAAACGCTGTACCGCCAAGGATACGTTTTAAGATAAGTGTTTTAAGACAATCGCTCGACAAAGACCTTATTCAGCGGACACTCTTGTAGTTCAGGTAAAACACGTCAACAACCATTAGCTCTGGCTAAGCTTGGAGGCCCTCAGCCACGACAAGTCCATTGAGCATAATGCGAATCCTCTTCACTTTAAAAGCAAAAGCACACGAACACACGAGCGCTGTGTGTGTTTTTTTAGGTGCTCGTTACCCCCTTTGATCTGTGAACTCCTGAGGCAGGGTTGAACTAAAACAGAAAACGGATGATACGAAGAGTTCTTTTTTTAAGAACGTAAAAGAAAATGAACGCCGTTGTTGCTTTAGTGATTCATGCTGATAAGGTGTTGTTTATCCTTGATTGCTTTCATTCGTGTATCTGTTGCTCTTTCGTGCTTTCATTCGTGTATCTATCCAGTTCCTAAAGCATCCAGATTTTTTCTATAATGTATACATCTATTGACATGTCAGTGTATGTATCTACATCTTTTTTTTAAGTTAATATAAATTCAATTTCAATGCGTTTCTATGAGTTTATATATAAACTCATAGAAACTCATGAGTTTATATATAAACTCATAGGAGCTTGTCCCCCTGAACGCGACGGAATGGGTGACATACATCAGTTATTCTAGCACGAATCTTCTCTATATTTCGAATGTTCTTCTTTTCTTGAAAAGGAAGTTGAAAATGAAGTCTAAAATTTCCGTTTTCAGTTATATTATGACCCGAAGTTAAGAGTTGCATTTAACTTGAGCCTGTCAAAAATTTCTAAGATCTTGAAGTCTATGCAAGTTATCAAATCCTTAGAAGCAAAACAACATAAGAAAGACTCACTAGAGGGGGTTATAGGTCAAGTAAGGATAGGAGAAGAGTTGTAGGTGGTGAGAAAAAAAAAGTAGGTGGTAGAAAAGTAGAAGGTGGTAGAAAAGTAGAAGGTGGTAGAAAAGTAGAAAAGGTGGTAGGAAACTTGGTTTTTGTTTCAAGGGGATACAACCCAAGGCTTAACCCAGCTTGGATGGTATATGGTCAGAATATTTCATGTGTGGATGTGGGGTTGTGGAGGCAGGCCGCGTGTTGTTTTGAAGAGATTGTGTGTTTGTGTTTCTGGGTCTCTAAATGTGTCTCTGAGGAAAGTGATGTGGTGTCCATGGTGCAGTGTGTTGGTCTGTGTATTTCTGTGTCGTCTAGGGGGTTTTCCAGTTTATAATGAATGATTTGTATATAATTGTATATATATAATATTCTTGAATATGACCTAAAGCGTCATACACTCCACAAAAGGAGACAAAGTATGGGAAGTTCTTCTTTTCATTATATCCTCTATCTTGAGATGATTTCGGGGCTTTAGTGTCCCCGCGGCCCGGTCCTCGACCAGGCCTCCACCCCCAGGAAGCAGCCCGTGACAGCTGACTAACACCCAGGTACCTATTTTACTGCTAGGTAACAGTGGCATAGGGTGAAAGAAACTCTGCCCATTGTTTCTCGCCGACGCCTGGGACTGAACCCAGGACCACAGGATCACAAGTCCAGCGTGCTGTCCGCTCGGCCGACCGGCTCCCGTCTATTTATTTATTTAAACATTTAAACATCTATTTAAACACTATGACCTTGTTATGGGGGGAGGGAGAGAGAGGGGGGGGGCAATCTCTTATGGTAGCGTAGCTACATCCTCAAATCCTCTCTCTCACTCTTAGCACCAGGAACATCGTTTCAACCGCCTCTATTAACTTTGCCCTCCATGTCTCCTCTTCCTCCTCAGAGGTTAGTCACCCACTGCACTCTCCCACACAAGACGTTCCCTATAACTGCCAATTGTCTCTTAGTCGTTTGGGGAGATTTTCTGCCTCTTCTTGGAAGATGTTTATGTTGGCTCTTATTGGCCTCGCTGTCTTCCTTCACCAAGGTATGGAAGTAGTAGGAAATGATGAGAAAGCACTAAGTTGATCTCACTGGGCTCATTTATTAAGGCTTCTTTATGGAACGGGCCTCCTGCTAATACAATTTAGGTATTGCATTATCATACAATACCTATATCGCTAAGCGAGTGTAGCGTAGACTCAGTTGTATTTGAGGAGGAGGAGGGGGAGGGAGGGAGAAGGGATTATCAGGTGAAAGCGCCAGGCCATTATGGCTATATAGCACTTGGCTATATAGCACTCCAACCCAAGTGGTTGGATGGAAGGAGCGAAATAAGGAAAGATAGAAGAGAAAGAAATGAGGAAGATTGAGGGGAATGAGAGCCTCGAACGCCAGACCAACTAGTCATCTCTTGTTTCCTCTTCGTCACGGCGTCCCGGGAGACGCCGTGAGGCGCCTATATTAAAACTCCTTGGAGACAAATATTAAATATGTGGAACGGGGAATGTAATATACACAGCGTCTCGGTGTATAATGTATATCCCCAGAGGTATGTTCCGCTCCGTCTCGGTGTTTATACTCTTGTGAGCATACTTCAGTCATGGAAATGTTCAGGACTTGCTGGTTTGGTCAGTAAGCTGGCTTGGTCAGTAAGCTGGCTTGGTCAGTAAGCTGGCTTGGTCAGTAAGTTGGCTTGGTCAGTAAGCTGGTTTGGTCAGTAAGCTGGTTTGGTCAGTAAGTTGGCTTGGTCAGTAAGCTGGCTTGGTCAGTAAGCTGGCTTGGTCAGTATGCTGGCTTGGTCAGTAAGCTGGTTTGGTCAGTAAGCTGGCTTGGTCAGTAAGCTGGCTTGGTCAGTATGCTGGCTTGGTCAGTAAGCTGGCTTGGTCAGTAAGCTGGTTTGGTCAGTAAGCTGGCTTGGTCAGTAAGCTGGTTTGGTCAGTAAGTTGGCTTGGTCAGTAAGCTGGTTTGGTCAGTAAGCTGTTTGGTCAGTAAGTTGGCTTGGTCAGTAAGCTGGCTTGGTCAGTAAGCTGGCTTGGTCAGTATGCTGGCTTGGTCAGTAAGCTGGTTTGGTCAGTAAGCTGGCTTGGTCAGTAAGCTGGCTTGGTCAGTAAGCTGGCTTGGTCAGTAAGCTGGCTTGGTCAGTAAGTTGGCTTGGTCAGTAAGCTGGCTTGGTCAGTAAGTTGGCTTGGTCAGTAAGTTGGCTTGGTCAGTAAGCTGGCTTGGTCAGTAAACTGGCTTGGTCAGTAAGTTGGCTTGGTCAGTAAGCTGGCTTGGTCAGTAAGTTGGCTTGGTCAGTAAGCTGGCTTGGTCAGTAAGCTGGCTTGGTCAGTAAGTTGGCTTGGTCAGTAAGCTGGCTTGGTCAGTAAGCTGGCTTGGTCAGTAAGCTGGCTTGGTCAGTAAGTTGGCTTGGTCAGTATGCTGGCTTGGTCAGTAAGCTGGCTTGGTCAGTAAGCTGGCTGGTCAGTAAGCTAGCTTGGTCAGTAAGCTGGCTTGGTCAGTAAGCTAGCTTGGTCAGTAAGTTGGCTTGGTCAGTAAGATAGCTTGGTCAGTAAGTTGGCTTGTCAGTAAGCTGGCTTATCAGTAAGCTGGCTTGGTCAGTAAGCTGCTTATCAGTAAGCTGGCTTGGTCAGTAAGCTGGCTTGTCAGTAGCTGGCTGGTCAGTAAGCTGGCTTGGTCAGTAGCTGGCTTGGCCAGTAAGCTGGCTTGGTCAGTAAGTGGCTTGGTCAGTAAGCTGGCTTGGTCAGTAAGCTGGCTTGGTCAGTAAACTGGCTTGGTCAGTAAGCGGCTTGGTCAGTAAGCTGACTGATCAGTAAGCTATTAATGGTGGCTTTAATAACTCTCCTGAGCTTGATATATAAAGCCTTAAAATCAGCACCATATCCCCTCCCCCACCACAAAAAAAAGCTTGTCGTTACCAGCTTTAGCGGCCTGGCTCCCCCTACCACCCACCACACTCCCTGATCTGTGACACCAATTTGCGGACGTGAATGTGTTCTGTGGAGAGTGAAAAGCCATGCGCAAGACGGGCCCGGCCAGATTCCACACTTCATGTCCGATAACGATGCTACTTTGCATTTTGCCTTCGCCTGCGAGGAGACCTACCGGACGTTCATACGCGTTCATACTCGTTCATTACGCGTTCCTACAATTCTGCTGTTGGTAATTTTAGGTTACCGGACCTTGTAAGGGGGGTCTTTGTTGAATCTGATGGAATCCTGAGATTGTTGCACGATTCCTCGAGGAGACAGTGAGCGAAGTGTAGAGTGATCTTGAATTTTCTTGAGAGTAAATCATGTATACGAAATGGTTAGTTGGATTAGAATTAGCGTGGCGAAGTAGACCATTATGGGTGAACCCGGCTCCTGGGAGATGAGAGAGAGAGAGGAGGAGGAGAGGAGAGAGATGAGAGTGAGGGAAGATGATGTGAGGAGTAGATGTGGTGGAGAGAGATGATTTTTGAGAGATGAGAGAGAGATTGAGAGAGAGGTGGGGAGAGTAGAGAGAGATAGGTGGGGTGAGAGTGACATGGTTCAGTGTGTCCGTGAAATGGTCTTTTATGGAGGAGTAAAATGGGGATATTAGACACATGAAATACCATTGAGAATATATTTATAATCACCCACCCAATATGTCCTCTACCTATGGTGGTGAGACTTTGTCAGCTGGTCCTTGTAAACACTGCCCACGAATACAGTCATTTCAATCTATAATAAACAAAACTCTGACCACCATAGCTTGCAACACACATATATTGCAACACAAACATACACAATGCTATTCACGCAGCACAACACCACACACATTCTTTGCAATATACTCAACATGTCTTGAGTGCAAGCATCCGCTCTTCACACGTACAATGAAGATGGATACAAGAGAATCTCCTCTTCCTCCTCTATGCTGTATGATTGGTATAACACACACACACACACACACACACACACACATCACACACACACACACACACCACACACACACACACACACACACACACACACACACAATGGCATTTACAAAATTAACTCGATAGCGATGATTGAAGTTGTTATCATTTAAATTTTCATTATTCGCTCAAATGACACATTATATTTTCCATAATCATTTGCATTTATATGAATTGTAATATTCAAATTAATAGAATTGCAAAAAAAGAGGATTTTTCCTTTGTATATTTTATACTTTTTATGTATAATAATATTGTGACTTTTTTAAAAAGTTGTTTATTTACAGTCAAGCACAGGTAAATGTCAAGCATTTTTAGCACTGTTAATTTGTCGTGTGAAGTTGTATTACATAATTATATCAACACTGACAGTAGTCAAACAGTGACTCAAAACTTTATCCAAGCTGGTGCAAGCTACAAGAACCTTGAAATTAAGGCCATCTCTTGATTATTGGATTTGTAAAATGACTTTAACATTCTTATATATTATTTATATATATATATATATATATATATATATATTATTAATATATATATATATTATATATATATTATATATATAGTTTAGTTTGTGAGGGTACCACCTCTGGTGCCAATGTGGGGACCCATACCTCGGAGAAGAAAATAAAACGTATCCAGAGGAGACCTTGTGGTTGCTCACTGAATACTAATATTTTCTTCTCCTAACAACCCCCATTCTTTGTATGTACACATGTATATTTGCTTTATTTGAACTTTGTTATCAAAAAGGAGTTACATATAAGTTACAAAGATGTTATCATAAGTTGTCGAGTTCCTCCAGCTTCCCAGATGGCTGGAGCAGGAACCCTGTATGCAGTGCGCATTTCCCTCTGTATCGCCACGCTGAGGCGCTGGAAAAAGAAAGATGGCATATTATATATATATATATATATATATATGTATATATATATATATTATATATATATATATATATATAATGTATATATATATATATATAATATATATATATATATATATTATATAATATATATATATATATATATATATATATATATATGGTTTCGTTGAGTCCTGGAGGACCTCCCAGACAGGGAAGGGCCTATAGGAAACAAATGCATATGTCACATTTCCATCTTATTTTATGCATACTGTCGTTCTCAAATTGTGAATAGCAGCGTTAATGATCAAAGAACGAGCGTCTGAAGCATTTAATTACCATAATTTGCATTGCACATTTTTTTGGCGTTATAAGGCATCAAATGCCATGAAAACAGTTTTGTTATGGATTAACTGCGCTTGGGACTGGAAATGTTTCAAATTTGCATTAGCCTGCATCTATACATATAGGGGAGCCGGTCGGCCGAGCGGACAACACGCTGGTCTGGTGATCCTTGTGGTCCCGGGTTGATCCCGGGCGCCGGCGAGAAACAGTGGGCAGAGGTTTTGTCACCCTGATGGCCCCTGTTACCTAGCAGGCTAAATAGGTACCTGGGTGTTAGTCAGCTGTCACGGCTGCTTCCTGCGGGTGGAGGCCTGGTCGAGGACCGGATCCGCGGGGACATTAAAGCCCCGCAATCATCTCAAGATAACCTCAAGATAGCCATGTGGGCTGTAGTGTGTATGTGTTTATCAAATCTGTAACCTGTTTATAAGGTTATTGTGGATTATTTCAGATTACATTTTATTGGCTAGGTTAGTTGGGGGGAACAGATGACTTTGGACTCGGGTTAGCATAGTCGTTCTCTCAATAGGTCGTATTTTGTACGTAATCGTAACCAACGTTGCAAATGCAGCTGAGTCTGAAAAGCAACAGCTCACAATTATCTTTGTTTGTTATGCATCGTACTCGATAGGTTAGGTAGGTTGCATGGGTACGTACCTTTCTGGATAGGTTAGTACGTTGGATTGTTTACGTTCTCGGCCAGTCAAGAGAAAGGGCTGTGATAACAGGCTTTAGTTATCTCTTTCCACAGTTATCTTACACTACTATTTTTTGACCCTGGAACGCGTTCAATCAGTGGGCTTACAACCAGATCGTCATATACAATTGAATCGAACTGCACGATCGTCAAATTCAAGATCTGTGCCCACTATCTGTCTTGTGAGATAAGCAAGGG
>WNGS01166011.1:2899314-2904314 GCA_020271785.1 Procambarus virginalis | reverse complement strand
CTGTAATACAACAGTCACTGTACTCTGTAATACAACACAATCACTGTACCCTGTAATACAACACAATCACTGTACCTTGTAATACAACACAATTACTGTACCCTGTAATACAACACAATCACTGTACCCTGTAACACAACACAATCACTGTACCCTGTAATACAACACAATCACTGTACCCTGTAATACAACACAATCACTGTACCCTGTAATACAACACAATCACTGTACCCTGTAGTACAACACAATCACTGTACCCTGTAACACAACACAATCACTGTACCCTGTAATACAACACAATCACTGTACCCTGTAATACAACACAATCACTGTACCCTGTAACACAACACAATCACTGTACCCTGTAATACAACACAATCACTGTACCCTGTAATACAACACAATCACTGTACCCTGTAGTACAACACAATCACTGTACCCTGTAACACGACACAATCACTGTACCCTGTAATACAACAGTCACTGTACCCTGTAATACAACACAGTCACTGTACCCTGTAATACAACAGTCACTGTACCCTGTAATACAACACAATCACTGTACCCTGTAATACAACACAATCACTGTACCCTGTAGTACAACACAATCACTGTACACTGTAATACAACACAGTCACTGTACCCTGTAATACAACAGTCACTGTACCCTGTAATACAACACAGTCACTGTACCCTGTAATACAACAGTCACTGTACCCTGTATACAACACAATCACTGTACCCTGTAATACAACAGTCACTGTACCCTGTAATACAACAGTCACTGTACCCTGTANGCCAACCACATATGGGCGATCGGGGATTGAACGCAGACCTGCATGAAGGGAGACCAAAATGTTTTCCAGAACTGAAGTTCAGTTGGCGCTTTACAACTCAAAATAATTTTACAACTCAAGTCGTTGAACAGTTTTGAGTTATTAAGTTTTGAGTTTTGAGTTATTATTAAATGATATAAATTAAATGAATGTAAATTAGCTTTCCGATGTATAAACTATAACATTAATTAGTTTACTTTTCTAGCAAGAAAATTTAAATTTAAAAAACTCTTTCTTTGAACTTGTGTTGCATAGATTGTGTGAGATTTTTGTCAAAGATCAGCACTCAGATCCAATATATATTTTATAGTTTTTTTAGATTTTATTAAAATAAACATTTTAATATCAGATATACACAGAGAAATCAAGCAATTTAATCTTTTATAAATTAGGTGTTTTTGTAAAAATGGAATTGGAGAAAGACCATAAATGATATTTAAATATACTTTTTTCTAGTTCCATTTTTCTTCATTGTTTAATTTGAGATTCATATTATGGATGTATATTTTATGGCTATGGTAAAACAGACATTAGGTATGTATGTATGCATCTATATATGTGTGTACGTATGCATGTATATATATATATATATATATATATATATATATATATATGTCGTACCTAGTAGCCAGAACGCACTTCTCAGCCTACTATGCAAGGCCCGATTTGCCTAATAAGCCAAGTTTTCTTGAATTATTATATTTTCTCTAATTTTTTTCTTATGAAATGATAAACCTACCCATTTCATTATGTATGAGGTCAATTTTTTTGTGGGAGTTAAAATTAACGTAGATATATGACCGAACCTAACCAACCCTACCTAACCTAACCTAACCAATCTTTATAGGTTAGGTTAGGTTAGGTTGCCGAAAAAGTTAGGTTAGGTTAGGTTAGGTAGGTTAGGTAGTCGAAAAACATTAATTCATGAAAACTTGGCTTATTAGGCAATCTGGCCTTGCATAGTAGGCTGAGAAGTGCGTTCTGGCTACTAGTACGACATATAATATATATATATATATATATATATATATATATATATGTGTGTGTGTGTGTGTGTGATGCACATGTACGCGTGAGTGTATGTATGTATTCACAGGTATTCAGAGATACACAGGTAACACAGAAAAAATATAAAATAAGTATATAGGTGTCGCTGTATCAAAATACAGCGGATGAAACCCGAATATACTTTTTTCCATCAGAGGATTTGCGTGTCGCTACATAGGAGGTATGTATCGTTCTTTTGCTTATAAATGCTGAATTATTTCGTGATTCAGACCCCTGATAAACTAATGCTGAGACTTCCTTAAACTACATATATGAAACACTTAGATATTTACTTGTTGTTCACAAAAATGTACAAAGGGATTAACATGTATAATTGGGGCCTTCTGCTTTAATTTCGCCTTTCATTCTATGCAAAACAGTTTTGAATATTTTGCGAATACCAGCGAGCGGCGAGTTCAACCTTTTTTGCCACCTCCCGAAATATTGGTGCAAAGTTCTTTAATTTTTTTGGTGGTTTCGTACGCCGTTTATTCACTGGTAGAGTTTGACACACACACACACACACACACACACACACACACACACACACACACACACACACACACACACACACACACACACACACACACACACACAGCGACTGCAGGAATTAAAGCTCACTTCGTTGGAAGACAGAAGAGTTAGGGGGGACATGATCACCACATTCAAGATTCTCAGGGAATCGACAGGGTTGATAAAGACAGGCTGTTTAACACAAAGGGCACACGCACTAGGGGACACAGGTGGAAACTGAGTGCTCAATGAGCCCAGAGATATTAGAAAGAACTTTTTAGTGTCAGAGTGGTTGACAAATGGAATGCATTAGGAAGCGATGTGGTGGAGGCTGACTCCATACACAGTTTCAAGTGTAGATATGATAGAGCCCAATAGGCTCAGGAAACTGTACACCTGTTGATTGACGGTTGAGAGGCGGGACAAAGAGCCAGAGCTCAACCCCCGCAAGCACAACTAGGTGAGTACACACACACACACACACACACACACACACACACACACACACACACACACACACACACACACACACACATCCAAGAGCACATATTTGATCCAAGAGCCAATGCTCGATCCTGCAAGCACAAATAGGTGAGTACACACACACACGGAAAGCTGAGAGGAAAGCTGTTGGGCCGGACGGAATCTCACCATGGGTATTGAAAGAGTGTGCAGGAGCACTTTGTTTGCCACTCTCCATAGTGTATAGTAGGTCACTGGAAACGGGAGACCTACCAGAAATATGGAAGACGGCTAATGTAGTCCCAATATACAAAAGGGTGACAGACAAGAGGCCCTGAACTACAGGCCAGTGTCCTTGACTTGTATACCATGCAAGGTGATGGAAAAGATTGTGAGAAAAACCTAGTAACACATCTGGAGAGACGAGACTTTGTGACAACCCATCAACATGGGTTCAGGGAGGGTAAATCTTACCTTACAGGCTTAATAGAATTCAACGATTAGGTGAAAAAAGATTAAGCAAGAAGAGAAGGATGGGCGGACTGCATTTTTTGGACTGTCGGGAAGCCTTTGACACAGTACCCCATAAAAGGCTGATGCATAAGCTGGAGAAACAGGCAGGAGTAACTGGTAGGGCGCTCCAGTGGATAAGGGAGTACCTAAGCAATAGGAAGCAGAGAGTTACAGTGAGGGGTGAGACCTCAGATTGGCGTGAAGTCACCAGTGGAGTCCCACAGGGCTCTGTGCTTGGACATATCCTGTTTCTGATATACGTAAATGATCTCCCATAGGGTATAGACTCATTCCTCTCAATGTTTGCTGACGACGCCAAAATTATGAGAAGGATTAAGACAGAGGAGGACAGCTTGAGACTTCAAGAAGACCTGGACAAGCTGCAGGAATGGTCGAACAAATGGCTGTTAGAGTTTAACCCAAGCAAATGTAATGTAATGAAGATAGGGGTAGGAAGCAGGAGACCAGATACAAGGTATCATTTGGGCGGGGGCGGGGTCCAAGAGCTAATAGCACGATTCTGCAGACACAAGTGGTAAATACAAATAGTAAATACATTAATCCGAATCAATATAATATTTAATGAATCCCTTACGGAATCGAACGGGGGTTTCCTGGGCGGCAGTTAAGTACAATGCTTCCCAATGTGATGGAAAGCTTCGAGTCATACAGAACTTGTTCACCACCAATTTTGTTCACCACAATATGTTCAACATTGTTCTTCTAGACATAATGACCTCATAATATCTAATGGCACTTGCCAAATTATCATTAAAAGTCTTTGAAATTAGAATTACATATTGAAATAAAGTTCATTAATAAACTACATATTAACAAGATTAATACAAATGAAGTTTGTTATTGAGATGTGTATACCCGAGCTTTAAAAGTACAGAAATTGCAACAAGATCCAAAAAAGAGTGATTGAGGCGTTACATGATATTCCTTCCTCGGTCAAATAAGAACAATGATATCAATGCATATTGTAAACCTTTGTGATATATGATATGTTCAATATGAGTTTTAGTGTAGTGGGGCCACACTATTTCAGAGATGTTCAGGTATACTATTGATATACTTATAATGTACGTATAATGTATGCACTTAACATCCACATACAATGTTTAATTGATGATTTGTGCGCAGATAAAGGAGCATTTCAACTTATTTAAATTCGATTTTTAAAAGTATTTAATTAATGGTTTGGTGGCAGCCTTAAGGCCTTCTTTTCTTTACAGAGCTCTTAATCAAGTCTATAACTTAATTAAGTCCACAATAACTTACTGACCAACCAGCAATATTATTTTTGTCCTGGACATAGTCTACGACTAAAGAAAACTCTCAGTTTACACACATACACTGAGAAAGGGGGGGACCCTTCTTGTGTGTGTGTGTGTGTGTGGGTGTGGTGTGTGTGTGTGTGTGTGTGTGTGTGTGTGTGTGTGTGTGTGTGTGTGTGTGTGTGTGTGTGTGTGTGTGTGTGTGTATACATTGTTCATTAACTGATGATTTAAAGGTAGTTGTGATAATGTTTTATGAATGATTTAAACGACAGAAGACAAAAGGCACTTTCTAATTAGAGAAAGTACCATCTAAGAACTACTTGTATCCATCATACAATTACTACTT
>WNGS01166011.1:2891814-2896814 GCA_020271785.1 Procambarus virginalis | reverse complement strand
TGATGACTCCTGTTTCTAATATGCTTTTGAATCGAGAACTTCTGGCTCATTGACGACAGGTTTAAAGAGAATTTGGACAGAATCTGTTTTTACTAACAAGCTTAAGTACACACAGCAATCTATTGCTTCCCTGTTTAATATGAATTATTTGTTATTGACATCTTTATTGTCAAAAAGGAATTACGATTTTGCCTAATTCTGAGGAATTCAATTAGGTGTTATTAGAGTGAGGAAAATGCTGGTATTCACTGTCACACAGGACAGAGGGTCATACACAAGATAATAGGTCTAAACTGTAGGCTGAAGCATATATATATATATATATATATATATATATATATATATATATATATATATATATATATATATATATATATATATATATATATATATATATATATATATATATATATATATATATATATATATATTATGGTTACAATCAATGTTTCAATGTTTAAATATGGCGGGGTAGAGTATATAACGTATATATATTTATAGAGTCATGGGCTATATAGCTAAGAGTTCATCGGATCTCCCCATTTCACAGGATGGTTAGTCATACATGGAGTTGGGATACAACACTGGATGGTATACTAGTCTACTAACCTGCACTAGTAAACTCTCCGTAGAGTACAAGACTGTGTTCAATACATTGTCATCTACACTTCCTTGGAAATAAACATTTTATTCACCTGGACTCGAGGAGACACGATAACCAAAACTTTCGGTTCGAGTCTGGAAACTTTCCTTATTAAGACCACTCAATAACTCGCTCGGTTGAGCTTCGACACGCGAGGGTTCACAGGTTCGAGTCTCCGAGAGCCCAGGTGAATGAAATATCACCAAGAAAGCCAGGTTGTCCCCCCCCCCTGCTTCCATATATCTTATTTCCATAACATACTTAGGGCCTTCCCAAGATAATTCCTTTTCACATCCTAGATGATTGTTCATCTAGGATGTGAAAAGATCTAACAATCCTTTTTATAGCTTTATAACAATACTCTTTCCGGCTTTATTTGCTTTGTTTGGATATAATGTTGGATTCACTGCTGTGGATAATGTATTGTGTGTGTGTGTGTGTGTGTGTGTGTGTGTGTGTGTGTGTGTGTGTGTGTGTGTGTGTGTGTGTGTGTGTGTTTTTATTGTGATGAGCGATATGTATGCTCCCTTGCAGTTCGCTTGATGTAGCGTGAGACTAATTAAACTAATGGCTCATACAATCACCACCTCGAGAATATTGCGTGTGCGTGCGTGTGTGTATGTTTATATATATGCCATATAAGCTCTAGTGTGATCTGTTTCCCCCTGTGTTTGTGTTCAATGCTCTGTTTGTGCGGGGTGGCGTAATAATGCTTGTGGGTGCTTGATCTTGTTAATGTGGGCGTTTGATCTTGCTTATGTGGGTTTAGAGAGTATAAGCCTCCAGATTGTCGTTATCTCGGTTTGCCACTACGTACAAAATCCAACCTAATAACCTAACCTAACCTAACCTAACCTAATAACCTAACCTAAATGTACGCCTTGATATAACAGTCACTGTATATATTATGTCACTGTATTTTGGAATATAAATGACTGTAGACTGCAAATATATAATACTCTGTGCACTGTAATATAACACAGTCACTGTACACTGTAATATATGACAGTCACTGTACAGTGTAATATATATCAGTCACTGTACACTATAATACAACAGTCACTGTACACTGTAATACAACACAATCACTATACCCTGTAATACAAGTCACTGTACCCTGTAATACAATAATCACTGTACCCTGTAATACAACAATCACTGTGCCCTGTAATACAACAATCACTGTACACTGTAATACAACAACATCACTGTACCCTGTAATACAACAGTCACTGTACCCTGTAATACAACACAATGACTGTACCCTGTAATACAATCACTGTACCCTGTAATACAACATTCACTGTGCCCTGTAATACAACACAATCACTGTACCCTGTAATACAACACAGTCACTGTACCCTGTAATACAACAATCACTGTGCCCTGTAATACAACACAATCACTGTACCCTGTAATACAACACAGTCACTGTACCCTGTAATACAACAGTCACTGTACTCTGTAATACAACACAATCACTGTACCTTGTAATTCAACAGTCACTGTACCCTGTATTACAACAATTACTGCACCCTGTAATACAACAGTCACTGTACCCTGTAATACAACAATCACTGTAGCCTGTAATACAACAGTCACTGTACCCTGTAATACAACAGTCACTGTACACTGTAATACAACACAATCACTGTACCCTGTAATACAACAGTCACTGTACCCTGTAATACATCGCAATCACTGTACCCTGTAATCCAACAGTCACTGTACCCTGTAATACTACACAATCACTGTACCCTGTAATACAACAGTCACTGTACTCTGTAATACAACACAATCACTGTACCTTGTAATACAACACAATCACTGTACCCTGTAATACAACACAATCACTGTACCCTGTAACACAACACAATCACTGTACCCTGTAATACAACACAATCACTGTACCCTGTAATACAACACAATCACTGTACCCTGTAGTACAACACAATCACTGTACCCTGTAACACAACACAATCACTGTACTGTAATACAACAGTCACTGTACCCTGTAATACAACACAGTCACTGTACCCTGTAATACAACAGTCACTGTACCCTGTAATACAACACAATCACTGTAACCTGTAATACAACAGTCACTGTACCCTGTAATACAACACAGTCACTGTACCCTGTAATACAACAGTCACTGTACCCTGTAATACAACACAGTCACTGTACCCTGTAATACAACAGTCACTGTACCCTGTAATACAACACAGTCACTGTACCCTGTAATACAACAATCACTGTACCCTGTAATACAACACAATCACTGTACCCTGTAATTCAATACAATCACTGTACCCTGTAATACAACACAGTCACTGTACCCTGTAATACAACACAATCACTGTACCCTGTAATACAACACAATCACTGTACCCTGTAATACAACACAATCACTGTACCCTGTAATACAACACAATCACTGTACCCTGTAATACAACACAGTCACTGTACAATGTAATACAACACAATCACTGTACCCTGTAATACAACACAGTCACTGTACAATGTAATACAACACAATCACTGTAGCCTGTAATACAACACAATCACTGTACCCTGTAATACAACACAATCACTGTATCCTGTAATACAACACAATCACTGTACCCTGTAATACAACACAATCACTGTAGCCTGTAATACAACACAATCACTGTACCCTGTAATACAACAATCACTGTACCCTGTAATACAACACAATCACTGTACCCTGTAATACAACAATCACTGTACCCTGTAATACAACACAATCACTGTACCCTGTAATACAACAATCACTGTACCCTGTAATACAACAGTCACTGTACACTGTAATACAACACAATCACTGTACCCTGTAATACAACAGTCACTGTACCCTGTAATACAACACAATCACTGTACCCTGTAATACAACACAAACACAGTACACTGTAATACAACAGTCACGGTACCCTGTAATACAACACAAACACTGTACACTGTAATACAACAGTCACTGTACCCTGTAATGCAACACAATCACTGTACCCTGTAATACAACAGTCACTGTACACTGTAATACAACAATCACTGTACCCTGTAATACAACACAATCACTGTACACTGTAATACAACAGTTACTGTACCTGTAATACAACAGTCACTGTACACTGTAATACAACAGTTACTGTACCCTGTAATACAACAGTCACTGTACACTGTAATACAACACAGTTCAGGTTCCCTTGTTTCAGACAGTGTGTGTGTGTGTTCTCACAAGCTTCCGGTCCAGTTAAGTCCTTGTTTACGTTGGGAAGTGAAGAGGGTAATTCAATATTCACAGGCACCGAGTTCCCTCCTGGGGCCACAGACTGGTGCGTTTGTCTGTGTCTGGAGCCCAGGAGCTGAGATAACTGGGTATTATAGTGGTGAGTAAAGCCAAGGGACTCATTTCCCCCATCCAGTGAGGGGCCATATTCAAGAGCAACGTCGAATCAACGTCGAATCAACGTAGAACCAACGTCACTTATGGATTTATTGCAGATGCGGAAGTTGATGGAAAAATATGAGTTTTGAAAGATATTTGTATATATCTAATGATATCCTGGCAAAGCTATCTTTCTAACAATCAAAGTGTATGTATATTGATATTTAGACGTTTTGTCAAATCATTGATTTGCGCAAATGCTAATTCTTCGAAATTACATTTGTTCTTTGTTTAGCATTTTTGAAGAAAGCCCAGGCAGTTAGACATTGTTTGTAATGAATATCAAATTTTCTTTTCCTATTGCTCTGGTAATTGTTTTGTCTTGTAATGTTACGCTGGTTGGCTGTTTGGCCTCGACGTCGTTAACATTAGCCTAAAGTACTGAATACAGTCACGAAATACATGTGACTGTAGCCATTTTACAAACTCTCACTGTATAGGTGGTGTATACATCATAGACAAACACAGTGGCTCACCACAAATACATATATTAGGCTCAAGTTCCTGAACCAGGTAAGTAACTCTCTTTAACCTTATTACTTCAACCTACAGGATGTATATTAGGTTGTTAATAAACTAATTAGACTGAAAAGAGACCCCACCTTCCCACGTGTGAGAAGAGCCACATCTTCCTCCACCCAGACGTGTTATTAAGTGTGTAGACCAATGTAAACAGATGCTCGAGGAGCTAAGGAAAGTTGATGGAGAGTGAGGTGAGAGGATGGAAGACGTGACCTCACTGGTAGATGGATGTGTGTGGACGTGTTTTACAAACCTCTGGAGTGTTGAGAGACTGACGTGTGTGGGGGGGGAGGAAGGGAGGAGGTAGAAGTCGTGAATGGAGCGGAGAGAGAGAGAGAGAGAGAGAGAGAGATAGAGAGAGAGAGAGAG
>WNGS01166011.1:2869793-2888400 GCA_020271785.1 Procambarus virginalis | reverse complement strand
AGGAGAGAGGAGAGAGAGAGAGATTGAAAACGAATTGAACAATTTACATATAAGCATATGCAAGGAATCACACACTTTCCGGAAATATGAAATAATACCGTAATGATGACTTTCAAGAAGGGACGGAACAGCCATCTCCTGTATGGACTCTTACTGTCTAATGAGAACATCAGAGACAGAGGCGTCACAGCGAGCCGGGGCCACAATCACAATAGACAGAGGTGAATGCATTCCATTCCCCGGAGATGGAAACGAGTATCTATCGTTTAATTAGTTTCAACATCAATACACATACACAAATCACAATAACGTGATACATCAAATGAGCAAATCCACGGGAGCCTTGATGAGGGTTCGAACCCATGCGCTGGGTGTTCAAAGACGCGCTCTAGTCCACTGCACCACGACATGCAGAGACGTTAGAAAGAACTTTTTCAGTGTCAGCGTAGTTAGTAAATGGAATGCACTAGGAAGTGATGTGGTGGAGGCTGACTCCATACACAGTTTCAAATGTAGATATGATAGAGCCCAGTAGGCTCAGGAATCTGTACACCAGTTGATTGACAGTTGAGAGGCGGGACCAAAGAGCCAAAGCTCAACCCCCGCAAGCACAACTAGGTGAGTACAATTAGGTGAATTAGGTGAGTACACACACACACACACACACACACACACACACACACACACACACACACACACACACACACACACACACACACATACACACGCACACACACACATGTAGAGAAAGAGATAGAGAGAGAGATGGGCACTCAACTGATGGAAATAGTATAGGAGATCTTTATATTGTTAAATTCATCATAGACACAAAATAACACGTGTTAATTAAGATATCTCCCCACCACTAAAAATAATGATAATAATAATAATAACCTATCGGAACCAATACATTAAAAACGTCAATCTGACGGTGCCTTAATTGTTACAAATACGTCGTTTTTTAACTAATTGGTCGATTGGGTGTCTTGGTAAGCTGTTCTCTGCTGTGATTTTAAATGTAAATTTAAAGATCAACCGATACGAGTCTTTTGAATAATGCCATCCCGTCCTTCTATTTAGATAGTACTTTTTTGTAACTATGTGCACTATAGTACAAATATTGACGTACTAAGCAGTTAGATAGTAGAGCTTTGTACTATTCACTTTATAGAGTCCGAAAAAAGGAAGCTAATAAACAAACTTAAATATTCAAAGGCCTAGTATAGCACATATATATACTATATTAGGCCTCAGATAGCATGTATTAGGCCTAGGAAGGTTTGGTTCGGTTAGTTTGTCTTTGCAACATAAGTAGAAAATTGTTTTCCAGTGTTGTCCAAATTTAATAGTACCGATTTCTACTTTCTAGTTCCGTTGTACGTCGGAATATGTACTGTGGTCTTCATTCTTCCTATAAGTACTACCAAAACAGGAGAATAGCCTGATAATGCCAATATTAATTTACCTGTTTCTTATGCATCATAATTTTTGTTGTTTCACAGGTGGGTACAGACGCAGATGACTCCTGTTAGCAGGCTGAGAGGTTTCCCTTCTACGACTCAAGGTAAGCCTCACCATACTAGTTTCCCCTGGAACACGATTCGCCAATTGGTTAAAAACCAGATCCCCAATTACTGCTGGGTGAATAGGGGCAAAGGAACAAACGAAGATCAGATCTGTATATATATATATATATATATATATATATATATATATATATATATATATATATATATATATATATATATATATATATTCCATTCATACCTTCAATTTACCCAGTTAATATCCAGTTAATATCCATTGTTTTCGTGTTCTGTCCTTTGTTGAAAGTTTTGTTCACCTCATTAAAAACTGTTGTAATATATATATATATATATATATATATATATATATATATATATATATATATATATATATATACACAGTAATAGGCGTAGCAGTAAAAGGAGCAGTCCTTGTGGTGTAGTGGTAACACACTTGCCTGGCATTCGCGAACACTTTGGCCTGGGTTCGTATCCTGGCCGGGGAGGATTGACCGGGCGCCAATCCTTAACTGTAGCCTCTGTTCACCCAGCAGTGAATGGGTATACCCAGTTGTTAAAACGATTTGGCGGGTCGTATTCCGGGTGTAAATAGGATTAAGGACTTGCCCAAAACGTTACACGTGCTGTTCAAGAATGTAAGAACTCTTGTGCATAAAATAAATAAATATGAGTCGTGCTTCAGAGATATTGATGGGTATATTTAGTAAAGACCATGGGCTAGATTCACGAAGCAGTTACGCAAGCACTTACGAACCTGGGGCCAAATTCACGAAGCAGTTACGCAAGCACTTACGAACGTGTACATCTTGCCTCAATCTTTGACGGCTTTGGTTACATTTATTAAACAGTTTACAAGCATGAAAACTTCCCAATCAACTGCTGTTATTGTTATAAACAGCCTCCTGGTGCTTCAGAGCTCATTAACTGTTTAATAATTGTAAACAAAGCCGCCAATGATTGAGAAAAGATGTACAGGTTCGTAAGTGTTTGCGTAAGTGCTTTTGCGTGTGGCGGTGTTCACTTGTGCTACTCTGAGTGTGTGTTCTTCAGTGAGTGAACATTGATGTTCACTCACTGTACTCAGAGTACAGTGAGTGCTCTGCGTACGGGGAGTATGGTGAGTATAGCATTTCATATCTATCCTGTAGGTTTTCAATGTAGGGGGGGTATATACCATACCTTGTGTTGATTTCACGGGGATCAATAGGGTCCCCGCGGCCCGGTCTCTGGCCTGGCCTCCTGGTTGGTGGTCTGGTCAACTAGGCTGTTGGTGCCCGAGGCATAAAGGTCGTTGCCAAGTCGTTCCCATTCTGCGAATGAGGGTGAGGTGTGTGTGTCATCTTTTACAGGACCATCTCGTCCATTTCATTCACCTGGCCTCTAGGAGACTCGAACCCTGGACCCCACGTATGTGAGAACGGTGTTCTATCGACCGAGCTTCGGTCGAGAGTGGTTGGTGGATCCACTTACTGATTTAAGGTCAGTAAATGGGTTCTCAACCCCACTTAAGTAAGGAGGTCTCTGCTAGATTAAACTACTTAAGATTACTTGAAGTAGCTAGATTAAGCTACTTAATCTACCTAATCTACTTAAGCTACTTAATCTCTGGTAGATTAAGCTACCACGTCACTCATCAGCGTAGATCGTCACCGCTCTCTATGCACTCCAGTAATTACACAGAGTAGAGTGTGCAGCAGAGAGAGAGCTCTGAGGTTGAAAAATGAATTTTGAGGCGTTATAAAGATTTATGAAAGCATTCCATGCTGACGTTAGTGGTTTATGTGGCCTACATAGCATGAGATAAAAATTTCCAAGGCATAGTTCACTCAGTTTAATGTAAGGAAATAGAAGGGAAATGTATATAATAAGGGAAAATTAATTAATGTCAAGATTGATTTTTGTTCGTTTATTATACACCAGATCTGATTAATATTAATCTGATCTGATTAATCCTGTAGGCGGTAGTGGGAGAGGTTATACAGAGGTAGATAATCATCTCACGAACCGGGCCTCAAAATTTATTGAGCCAAGGCAGGTATACNTGTCGTGTTCGCTTTTCCTGTCGTGTATAGTGAATGGTGCGTCTAAATTGACGACTAGGGCGTCAAGGGTGATGATTGGTGCGTCTAGAGTGAGGATTTGTGTGTCTAGAGTGACGATTGGTGTTTCTGGAGTGATGATTGGAGCGTTTAGATGGATTGATTGATGAAGATTAAGCCACACAGGAGGTGGCACGGAAATGAATAGCTCGTAAGAGCGCTTAGAATGACAGTTGCGCTTATAAGTGACTTACTCTGAAATGTCTGAAATGTTGAAGTGTTTGTAATGGGACGTTTGTAATAGTTTGTAATGGAATATATTTCTAGAAACGGTAGCGGTAAAACATCTGATATTATTCTTCATCTTTATCTAGCCCTCTTATCTAGCTCCATTTAGATTATGCATCTCACCTCTCCCTCGTTACTATAGATGACATAAATCCAATTGAGCATTTACAGAGAAGTATAACAAGGGACTATCAGGAAACGAAGCCATTAAGACTATAGAAGGATGACAAATGAATCCCAGAAACTCGAAACCTCCTTACAAGGAGAGATTGTAAAAAGCCTAATTTACACTATCTAAACTAGAAATACTAGAGAAAGAAGGAAGAAAAAGTGAAGCATAACAATGAATGAAATTGTATTACTCTATGGATGCAATTTGGTTATAAGTGAATACGAAATAGAACACGAAACAGTGAATATGCAACCCATCATAGTACAAATATTGACGTACTAAGCAATTAGATAGTAGGACTTTGTACTATTCACTTTATGGAGTCCGAAAAAAATGAAGCTAAAAAAATTAAATCATTCCTAGGCCTGGTAATAGCACACATATGTACTATATAAGGCCTCACATAGCGTGTATTACACCTAGGAAGGTTAGATTAAGTTAGTTTAGTTTGCCTTCTCAACATAGGCAAAAACCTACCTAGGATTTTCTACTTACCTAGAAAAGTAAGAACCTTGAATCTATGCTTTATGGGCGCATTGAGACGAAAGAATGTTAATTATCTCCTGTTTAAAGTTCATTCGTTCATCCTAAACTTGGCCACTTGGCCAAGTTAATCTTAACTTGGACTCATTTAAACTTGACCACTTACAAAAAAAATGATTCCAGGTTGATAATTCCTCATTGGGTAGTTGGCCCCTTTTCCATCAGAGCGTGATTTAGGTGCTTCATTCAGTAGCCTTCAGTCAAGAGTCCCACCCCGTCAAGAGTCAGGAATCCCCCGTCAAGAGCAGGTCCCATTTCACCAGGCTCACGGCGGATAAGTTTCTCAATTAGAGGATCATGGAAATAAGACTTTAATCAACCGCTTGTTTCCCTAAGTCTTAGCGCCACGCTCTCACCACGGCGATTTCTACCTCTTGCCCCTGAAGCTTCGACTGGGGGGAAGGTGTTAGTCTTCCGAGACTTTGTTCGTTAAGTTTATTACAAAACGGACGACGCCTCGTTCGTTTATCGTGTTGTCAAATGGACGCTTCATTCGTTGATCGTCAATGATCCCTGGCCAGGACTCGAACCCAGACCAAATTCACCGACCCCCCCCCCCGCGCACTGCGGTATATCCAATTTCCTCCGACTCAACCTGTGATATTTCAATACTATCAATCTTTCAATTGCAATCAATGCGCTGCCTCGCCCACGCTGTTTGTCCCCCTCACAATTTCCCTCTGGTTTGTTGACTTTCCTCCAGCTTCACCTCTTTACAAATCCGTGAACCATTAGCATGCAATTATGTGCGTGGCGTAAAGACTCTTGCAAACTTGGTAACACTTTATGGCAAGCAGCTAATCCTCGCTGCATTTTAAACAGGAACTTCCATTTTATCTAAAATTTCTCTGTGATACTCTTTGTTCACTGGAGTTTAGTGTTTCTCGCTATATATATATATATATATATATATATATATATATATATATATATATATATATATATATATATATATATATATATATATATATGAACAGAGTTTAAACAGCTTTTCTTTTTATACCTGCATTTGGGTGAGGTGACATGTTACAATGGTTTGGAACACAGAACACGAAACAATGGGTATAAGCTAAAGGGAAGAATAGATCTGTAACTGCAGAAGGCCTATTGGCCCGTATTTCTTGATGTTTCTATATTGGAGCGGAGTCACAACTATATTCTACCCACTTCAAGACTCCGCTCCAATATAGAAACATCAAGAAATACGGGCCAATAGGCCTTCTGCAGTTACAGATCTATTCTTCCCTTTAGCTTATACCCATTGTTTCGTGTTCTGTGTTCCAAACCATTGTAACATGTCACCTCACCCAAATGCAGGTATATATATATATATATATATATATATATATATATATATATATATATATATATATATATATATAAATAAAAGTTTGTGAGGGTACCACCTCTGGTGCCAATGTGGGGACCCATAGCCTCGGAGAAGAAAATAAAACGTATTCAGAGGAGACCTTGTGGTCTCCTCTGAACACTAATATTTTCTTCTCTATATATTTTCTTCTTTTTTCTTTTCTTTTAATATTCTTCTTCTTCTTCTTCTATATATATATATATATATATATATATATATATATATATATATATATATATATATATATATATATATCACTGAAAACTCACACCCCAGAAGTGACTCGAACCCATACTGCCAGGAGCAATGCAACTGGTATGTACAGGGACGCCTTAATCCGCTTGACCATCACGACCGGACATAAGGAAGTGATAGCCGGAGCTATATGAACCACTTCCCCGCCGGCACTCGGATGGTAATCTTGGGCATAGCATTTTATCAAATCACCTCATTTTTTGGGGCAACACGTGAGGAACACAAATGCAAACAAGCCTGAATGGTCCCCAGGACTAGATACAACTGAAAACTCACACCCCAGAAGTGACTCGAACCCATACTGCCAGGAGCAATGCAACTGGTATGTACAGGGACGCCTTAATCCGCTTGACCATCACGACCGGACATAAGGAAGTGATAGCCGGAGCTATATGAACCACTTCCCCGCCGGCACTCGGATGGTAATCTTGGGATTAAGTTTCAAGTCAAGGATTAAGTCAAGCGGACTAAGGCGTCCCTGTACATACCAGTTGCATTGCTCTTGGCAGCATGGGTTCGAGTCACTTTTGGGGTGTGAGTTTTCAGTTGTATCTAGTCCTGGGGACCATTCAGGCTTGTTTGCATATATATATATATATATATATATATATATATATATATATATATATATATATATATATATATATATATATATATATATATACTGTGTATTCGCTTGTGTTTGCTTGCCGGACGAATGGAGTTTGGCTCTTGGTCTCCGCCTTTGTAGATGCTGGTTGGCTAAAGGCAATGACACCTGCCCAGTTGTTCCTCTATGTTGTTGTTGTGGTGGCGTGTGTGTGTGTGTTGTGGTGTGGGGGCCTGGAGAACGTAACGTATGTCAGACACACAAGTGCTGCAGCACTCACTTTCTCACTCTAGCTCCCCTTTCGGTACCACTGTCCCACCCAGGGGAAGCACCTTAGTCGCCCACGGGGGTTAGAGTGACAAAAACATGAACAACAACAATACCAACATATACAATAACATAGACAGTGCTAAAGTGTATAGCAGCAATAGATATATATCGCTGTACGAAAAGGGTTATAAATATACCAAAACGTATATGCACCGTTCACGGTGAGTGGACACTGAGAATTGATTATAGCGTTCAGTCAGTATGACTGTATAGCTGTTGTAAGGGATATGACAAGGAGCTGGAACAGGAGAATAAGTACCAAGGAAATAGAGTGCACAGGTGAATAATATATATATATATATATATATATATATATATATATATATATATATATATATAATATATATATATATATATACTCATATATATATATATATATATATATATATATATATATATATATATATATATATATATATATATATATATATATATATATATATATATAACTGAGGCATACATTATGATGGAACAATGCCGCAGTAAAACTAACTCATTCAACATAATTATCAACACAAACAAGATGGATTTGCACAAACAAGCCAGCAGAAACATTGCCACAAATACCAGTACATATTTTGAATTATTATTATTTGAACACATCCAACAAGGGCCGTGACGAGGATTCGAACCTGCGTCCGAGAGCATCCCAGACGCTGCCTTAATCGACTGAGCTACGACATGGTCAAAAGGAGTTGAAACCGAAGTTCTACTGAACTCACTGGATCCTGCAGCCTCTCCGAGACACAAACCAGGGTTTTACAGCTGCAGGATCCAGTAAGTTCAGCAGAAATTCGGTTTCAACTCCTTTTGACCATGTCGTAGCTCAGTCGATTAAGGCAGCGTCTGGGATGCTCTCGGACGCAGGTTCGAATCCTCGTCACGGCCCTTGTGGATTTGTTCATTTGATGCATCACGCTATTGTGATTTCTGTGCATTATTATTATTTTTTTGGCACAGTTACATATTAGCGAACTAAGGATACAAATGGACGACTTTAGTACAATATTTTTGCCCATCTGATGCAAATTTCCGAAGCATTTTTCAGGCATAATGGCTGAAGTTTCTTTGTAAAGGAAGGTAGGGGGGGGGGGGATTATTAATGCTTTCTGCTAGCATAAGTGATGAAATTTTTATGTTTAGTTGTTGCTGTTTTTGTTGGAAGAAGGAAGAGAGGGAACAAGGAAGGGAAGGAGAGGTGAGGAGGTACACAGAAGATTGTTATATGAAGAAGAACCAGACAAACAAACAAACAAAATAAGAAGTTTGCTGCAGAAAGACAAGAGCAACAGTGACGTGTTTGCAAATGAGCGAAATCAATATAGCTGAACGAAAACAAAGTTGTATTGTTTGCAGATAAACTAAACCTGTATATGCATTGTTTGCAACTTAGCTATATAGCTGTAATGCTTGTAAGAAGTGAAAGAGACGTGAGTTGTTTGTAGAGGAGGGAAACAGGACATTGTTTACACTGTGAAGCGAGTGTGTGTTGTTTGCTGATATAAAGTCTTTGGGTTACCTGCTGATGCACGAAAATGTTGCATTCAATGTACACAAAAAAGATGTATTACTGAAAACAAATAACTCAAAACCCTTACAAAGGAAATGATAATTGGGACGTTTGGGGTCCTCCAGGACCCTTATCAGGGGTCAAGGGTAGACCGAAACGTTGTCTCGGCCCAGAACAGACCGAAACGTTGTCTCGGCCCAGAACAGACCGAAACGTTGTCAGAGCCCAGCACAGACCGAAACGTTGTCTCGACCCAGAACAGACCGAAACATTTTCAGGGGCGCAGAACAAACCAAAACATTGTCACGGCCCAGACCAGACCGAAACGTTGTCAGAGCCCAACACAGACCGAAACGTTGTCAGGGTCCAAAAGAGACCGGAACGTCACACCACTTCCATTTCACATATGTGGGTTGGGTTACTGTTTGTGACATAGCAAAATCTCTGTATATTGTTTGCAAAAAAAAAAAGTTAAAAACAGATTGGATGTGTTTGCAAAGCGAAGAAATATACTCGCATTGTTTGCTGATGTATAAAACAGCGGTGGGCTTTGTTTGCAGAAGAGCGGAGAGTACACTGGTGATTTGTAATCCAATAATTAATTCATAACTACATATAACACATGGCAGGATGTGGATTCATTCCCGCATTTTATTTTCCAATGAAATAACCTGGATATTTTTTTGTGTGTAATGTTAGCAGAGATCGAGGCCAACTTTTTTACAATGGCGCTGATATACATTGGAGCCAAACACAACAGTGGAAGATTTATGTGTTTGTGTATCAACAAAAGCACCACGCGCTCGCCCTAGGGTTGAAAAAAAAGAAAAAAAAAGGTCAGTGAACATTTGGCAATGATCCACTTTGCTGGCGATGCACAATCATGGGCCCCTCTCACGTTGGTGGTAGTGGTGGTGATGTTTTCACTAGGGTGAATGATGTAATTAAAAATACTTCACAAAATGTTTTGGTTCGTTAAGAAAGTCTTTTAGCTGAAATTTGTCTGGCTAATGTAATCAAATTGCCACTTTTGCTGGTCGGTACAGCGGTGGCCTTAATAATTCTTGCAGGTCGGCGTTCGATCCCTGACGGTTCAAGGGGTTGGATACCATTGTGTTTGTTCGTCCTCATATCCTAGCTGCTTGTCCTTATATTCTAGCTCATTGTCTTCATATCCCTTCCATATGCTATATAGTCATTCAGGCTGAGTGAATGACTATATATATATATATGAAGTGAACGACTTATATAAACAACGAACAACTCCTCATATTTACGTTAACTTGTTGTAAGTACTTTGTAATTGCATTCTTCTTGATATATTAGAACTTTGGAGCACTTATTCAGTTATGTCGTTCTCCTATCACATTTACATATATAATTGTGTATTAATTTGCTTAAAAAATAATTATAATTAAGTAGCTTTTTTATTTTTTTATTTGAAACGCACTGAAAATATTCTTTGTAATTCATTTGTGTCTCTGGTTTCCTCGATGCGCATTCTGCTGTTCCTCACTTTTACAAATTAAGCAAAGAAGCCATATTAATTTTCAGTCAGAATCATATATGTCGTTATCATGTCTCCTTTGTGTGTTTCCTTTTCTAGTGTGGTTAAGTCCATCTACCACAGACTCTCCAAGGCACTATAGTCTTGTTGCATAGCTGTGTACCTTCTCGAGATTTATTTTGTGTTTTTGAGGTGACGGATTCAATCATGCCGGGGCCGTATATTTTAGAGTGGTCTCACGTAGGTTGAAAATATCATTTGAGAGGCTCTCTTGTCACAGATCTTGAAGGATACCCTAACCTTAGCTTATGTAGCATATGATCCAGACCTTATGGGTTCTAGTAGCAATCCTTGTGGCAATCAGTCATTTCTTCACTCCACTTTGAGGACTTCCCAATTCACTATCACTGGGAAGATATGTACCTCATACTCATGCCGTGAGTGGCGATGTTAATGGTTACAAAGGCGTTTAGTGGACTTAGGATCTAATCGACAGAAGAGGTATTCCCTTGCTCAACTTGGCACTCTTCAAGGTAAATCAACCTGTGTTTTTAGCTTCCTCTAATGTTGAGCATACACACACACACACACACGCGCGGATGCAGTTAATGTAAACAGGAAACCCACCAGAAAGTTGGAAGACAGCTAACATAATTCAAATATACAAAAATGGCGATAGGCAAGAGGCACTGAACTACAGGCCGGTGTTCCTAACTTATTATGCAAGGCGATGGAGAAAATCGCGAGGAAAATTCTTGTAGCACTGAAACGAAGGGACTTTATGACACACCACCGACCTGGGTTCAGGGATGGTAAATTGTGCCTCACAGGGTTATCTTGAGGTTATCTTGAGGGTTAGTAGAATTCTATGACAAAGTGACAAAAATTAAGCATGAAAAAGAAGGGCGAGCAGACGGCATTTTCTTGGACTGTCAGAAAGCATTTGATACAGCTCCCCATCAAAGACTGGTGCTGGAGGTGGAGAAACAGTCAGGCACCTTATCTGTTGTTATGAACAGATAAGGTCCTCAGGTTGACACCAGAGGCCAGATTCACGAAGCAATTACGCAAGTACTTACGAACGTGTTCATCTTTCCTCAATCTTTGACGGCTTTGGTTACATTTTTAAACAGTTTACAAGCATGAAAACTTCTCAATTAACTGTTGTTATGAACAGCCTCCTGGTGCTACGGAGCTCATTAAATGTTTACAATTGTAAACAAAGCCGCCAAAGATTGAGAAAAAATGTACAGGTTCGTAAGTGCTTGCGTAACTGCTTCGTGAATCTGGCCCCAGAATACCAAAGCAACAGAAAACAGCACGTAACTGTGAGGGAGGGGAAGACTTCAGAATGGCGAGATATCACCAGCGGAGTCCCATAGGGTTCTATACTCGGACCTATGTTGTTGTAGATTCAACTCCTCGGAACAAAAAGTTTCAAGTAGCACGGGCTATGGTGAGCCCCGTAATGGACTTTCTTTCACAGGACTCATTCCTCTTAAAGTTTGCCGACGAGGCTAAAATTCTAAGAAGGCTTAAGACGGGAGGATTAAGAAGGACAGCAAGAGATTATAGAGGATTATCTGGAGATGTTATAGTTTAGCCATTACAGAACATACAAACTCAAGCAACCCATCTTAACCTAACCTAACCTAACCTCACCTAACCTAACCTCACCTAACCTAACCAAACCTAACCTAACCTAACCTAACCAAACCTAACCTAACCTAACCTAACCTAACCTTAACCTAATCTTAACCTAACCTTAACCTAACGATACATAGAAAACGTGGGAATTTGGAGCCGTTACTTTTCATTGTACTTTCTAATTTGTTCACTGGGGGACCATTACGTACAAAATGAGACGTATTAGTTGAGGAATAACACTTCAGCGTGCAGGTGGTGAACGAATGGAATGAACAAGACGGGAAAATAGTTGTGGTGGACACAGGGAGATATGAGTAAGGTGAGTGTGTGGGTCAGACGACTCAAAGAAAGTTGATGGAAAGTCAAAGTTGACGAACAGAAACTCGACTCGTTGGCCCGTTTAGGTAACTACATTTAAGTGAGCACACACACACACACACACACACACACACACACACACACACCACACACACACACACACTCACACACACACACACACACACACACACACACACACACACACACACACACACACACACACACACACACATAATAAGTTGGAGCCATGGGCTCCAGCATGGAGTCCCTATCTAGTCAAGGATAAGACTAAACTGGAAAAGGTTCAAAGGTTTGCCACCAGACTAGTACCCGAGCTGAGAGGTATGAGCTACGAGGAGCGACTGCAGGAATTAAACCTCGCTTCGTTGGAAGACAGAAGAGTTAGGGGGGACATGATCACCACATTCAAGATTCTCAGGGGAATCGACAGGGTTGATAAAGACAGGCTGTTTAACACAAGGGGCACACGCACTAGGGGACACAGGTGGAAGCTGAGTGCCCAAATGAGCCACAGAGATATTAGAAAGAACTTTTTTAGTGTCAGAGTGTTTGACAAATGGAATGCATTAGGAAGCGATGTGGTGGAGGCTGACTCCATACACAGTTTCAAGTGTAGATATGATAGAGCCCATTAGGCTCAGGAAACTGTACACCTGTTGATTGACGGTTGAGAGGCGGGACCAAAGAGCCAGAGCTCAACCCCCGCAAGCACAACTAGGTGAGTACAACTAGGTGAGTACACACTGTAGATAGGGACATTGTCCCGAGTCTTACACGGGACACAGTGGGAAACTGAGTAACCAAATGAGCCACAGGGACGTTAGAAAGAACTTTGTCAGTGTCAGAGTAGTTAACGGATGGAATGCATTAGACAGTGATGTGGTGGAGGCTGATTCCATGTAGAGATTCAAATGTATATATATGATAGAGCCCAGTAGGCTCAGGAATCTGTACATCAGTTGATTGACAGTTGAGAGGCGGGACTAAAGAGCCAGAGATCAACCCCCGCAAGCACAACTAGGTGAGTACAACTAGGTGANCCGTCACCAGCCTATGCTGATGGGAGGGTTAATGCCGTCACCAGCCTATGCTGATGGGAGGGTTAATGCCGTCAGCAGCCTATGCTGATGGGAGGGTTAATGCCGTCACCAGCCTATGCTGATGGGAGGGTTAATGCCGTCACCAGCCTATGCTGATGGGAGGGTTAATGCCGTCACCAGCCTATGCTGATGGGAGGGTTAATGCCGTCACCAGCCTATGCTGATGGGAGGGTTAATGCCGTCAGCAGCCTATGCTGATGGGAGGGTTAATGCCGTCACCAGCCTATGCTGATGGGAGGGTTAATGCCGTCACCAGCCTATGCTGATGGGAGGGTTAATGCCGTCACCAGCCTATGCTGATGGGAGGGTTAATGCCGTCAGCAGCCTATGCTGATGGGAGGGTTAATGCCGTCACCAGCCTATGCTGATGGGAGGGTTATGCCGTCAGCAGCCTATGCTGATGGGAGGGTTAAAGCCGTCAGCAGCCTATGCTGATGGGAGGGTTAATGCCGTCAGCAGCCTATGCTGATGGGAGGGTTAATGCCGTCAGCAGCCTATGCTGATGGGAGGGTTAATGCCGTCAGCAGCCTATGCTGATGGGAGGGTTAATGCCGTCACCAGCCTATGCTGATGGGAGGGTTAATGCCGTCACCAGCCTATGCTGATGGGAGGGTTAATGCCGTCAGCAGCCTATGCTGATGGGAGGGTTAATGCCGTCACCAGCCTATGCTGATGGGAGGGTTAATGCCGTCACCAGCCTATGCTGATGGGAGGGTTAATGCCGTCACCAGCCTATGCTGATGGGAGGGTTAATGCCGTCACCAGCCTATGCTGATGGGAGGGTTAATGCCGTCACCAGCCTATGCTGATGGGAGGGTTTACATATAGATGGCTATAAGAAGGTCTAAACATGGAGTGATAAATTGGGAATATTGACTGCCTCTGGGTGTTGTTTCTCCTAATGTCTATATTTACTGGATTGCTAAAATATTGGTAAATTTAAATATTGTTGTTTTGATTTTAAACTCATTTCTGATGGGTGATGTCGTACTCACCTAGTTGCACTTGCGGGATTGAACTCTGGCTCTTTGGTCCCGCCTCTCAACTATCAATCAACTGGTGTACAGATTCCTGAGCCTACTGGGCTCTATCATATCTACACTTGAAACTGTGTATGGAGTCAGCCTCCACCACATCACTGCCTAATGCATTCCACCTGTTAACTACTCTGACACTGAAAAAGTTTTTTTCTAACGTCCCCGTGGCTCATTTGGGTACTCAGTCTCCACCTGTCTCCCCTTGTTCGCGTACCACCCGTGTTAAACAGTTTATCTTTATCTACCTGTCAATTCCTCTGAGAATTTTGTAGGTAGTGACCATGTCACCCCTTACTCTTCTGTCTTCCAGAAGACAGAAGGTGAGGCGCATTTCACGCAGCCTTTCCTTGTAACTCAAGCCGCTTAGTTCTGGAACTAGCCTAGTGGCATACCTCTGAACCTTTTCCAGCTTCGTCTTGTGCTTGACAAGGTATGGGCTCCATGATGTGGCTGCATACTTCAGGATTGGTCTTACATATGTGCTATATATAAGGTTCTGAATTATTTCTTACACAGGTTTCTGAAGGCAATGCTGATGTTAGCAAGCCTTGCATTCGACATGTGTGTGTGTGTGTGTGTGTGTGTGTGTGTGTGTGTGTGTGTGTGTGTGTGTGTGTGTGTGTGTGTGTGTGTACTCACCTAGTTGTACTCACCTAGTTGTGCTTGCAGGGGTTGAGCTCTGGCTCTTTGGTCCCGCCTCTCAACCGTCAATCAACAGGTGTACAGTTTCCTGAGCCTAATGGGCTCTATCATATCTACACTTGAAACTGTGTATGGAGTCAGCCTCCACCACATCGCTTCCTAATGCATTCCATTTGTCAACCACTCTGACACTAAAAAAGTTCTTTCTAATATCTCTGTGGCTCATTTGGGCACTCAGTTTCCACCTGTGTCCCCTAGTGCGTGTGCCCCTTGTGTTAAACAGCCTGTCTTTATCAACCCTGTCGATTCCCCTGAGAATCTTGAATGTGGTGATCATGTCCCCCCTAACTCTTCTGTCTTCCAACGAAGTGAGGTTTAATTCCTGCAGTCGCTCCTCGTAGCTCATACCTCTCAGCTCGGGTACTAGTCTGGTGGCAAACCTTTGAACCTTTTCCAGTTTAGTCTTATGCTTGACTAGATAGGGACTCCATGCTGGAGCCGCATACTCCAGGATTGGTCTGACATATGTGGTATATAATGTTCTGAAAGATTCCTTACACAAGTTTCTAAAGGCCGTTCTTATGTTAGCCAACCTGGCATATGCTGCTGATGTTATCCTCTTGATATGAGCTTCAGGGGACAGGTCTGGCGTGATATCAACCCCCAGGTTTTTCTCTCTCTCTGACTCTTGAAGTATTTCATCTCCCAAATGATACCTTGTATCTGGTCTCCTGCTTCCTACCCCTATCTTCATTACATTACACTTGCTTGGGTTAAACTCTAACAGCCATTTGTTCGACCATTCCTGTGTGTGTGTGTGTGTGTGTGTGTGTGTGTGTGTGTGTGTGTGTGTGTGTGTGTGTGTGTGTGTGTGTGTGTGTGTGTGTGTGTATTCACTTAGTTGTATTCACTTAGTTGCATTTTACGGGGGTTGAGCTTTGCTCTTTCGGCCCGCCTCTCAACTGTCAATCAACTGTTTACTAACTACACTAACTACTTTTTTTTTCCACACCACACACACACACACACACACACACACACACACACACACACCAGGAAGCAGCCCGTGACAGCTGACTAAATCCCAGGTACCTATTTACTGCTAGGTAACAGGGGCATTCAGGGTGAAAGAAACTTTGCCTATTTATTTCTGCCGGGTGCGGGAATCGAACCCGCGCCACAGAATTACAAGTCCTGCGCATTTTCCACCAGGCTACCTGGCCCCTGTGTGTGTGTGTGTGTGTGTGTGTGTGTGTGTGTGTGTGTGTGTGTGTGTGTGTGTGTGTGTGTGTGTGTATGTGTGTGTGTGTACTCACCTAGTTGTGCTTGCAGGGGTTCAGCTTTCGCTCTTTGGTCAAAGACTGTTAAATTTCTGTGTGTGCTTCCGTGCGTGCGTGCGAGTATGAAACCGGTCGAGTGCCATGATGGAAAATGATCAATACAACCTCTATTCCAATTTCAAAGTGATTGACTAAATAATCAAATAATCCATTGCGCTCTTAACACTCTCCCTTAAGAACATAAATAACATTACGTGATGAATGAAAACCGAAAGATTTCCGGAAAACGAAAGAAAACGTCCACAGAAGAAAAAACTCCCTTCGCTTCGTTCACTATCTTCTACTGTTCCTAAACCACAACGAACCGAAGGGCTTCGAACGTTCGGTCCACAACAGAGGGTGTTCGATCTGTTACAAAGCTCCACTAAGCAAACGACAGGCATTGGCGATCGCTAGAGCAGAAACATCGCCAAACAATGCTGTTTGTTTGAGGGAGAATGCCAGGTATATATATACAGCTCCCGGGCAAAGGTGTCACAGGCAGATTAAATGGCTGTTGGGGGCCTTGTAGTGGTGTTGGTGGTTTGGGATGACCGTCCTGGGCGCTACCCAGGAAGTTTGGTGATGGGAGGGAAAGAGGATGGAGAATGATGGTGGAAAGGTTTAAAAAGAAAAGAGATAGGGTTTATGTCATCACTCTTGAAACGTATATCGAAGCTCAGGCCATGCCTAGAAGCAATTCCCCATTTACGAAGCCCTTCCTAGGTCTTCCTTCTACACAGTTCCCAGGAAGCCGAGTCGAAGCAGCACGGGCAGTCCTATATAGGACCTTCAGGAGTGATGTAAACATCGCCCTTGACCTCAACACACGTCCCCCCTTCACTCTAACACCGTCTAAGGAAATTGGAAATGAAGCAAGAGTAGCGATATTCTTCGTCTCACGTTGACGGTGATTGACGGCAGAGGCTTCGCTGCGGCCCAGGTTGCTTTCTAGCAAGTATGTATACATCCCAGGGGAGGGGTGTATGTATACACCCCAGGGGAGGGGGTGCATGTATACTCCCCAGGGGAAGGGGGTGTATGTATACACCCCAGGGAAAGGGGCGTATGTATACACCCCAGGGGGGCCATTATCAATCCACCTATCCTGCTGTAACAGACAGGCTTTCAATCCATGCTCGCCAAGCACTATGATTTGATAGGATCAAGTTGGATGTAATTCTCAGCGTTTAATTTGAAATGCCAAAAGAGTTACCATTTACTTTTGATACATTTCAGCACCTCCAGATGGAAAATGTATAGTCAGAACTTTCTTGTAAAGATTCCAATGGGTCTAGCTAATTCGAAATGAAATTTAACACATTTAAACTTGATAAATGTCTGAAAAAAGACATTCGAATACTATTTAATATACTTTTGCTATGCATTAAAGGTATTAAGGACTTCTAGCTTGTTTTTATGTTTGAACAAATTACGTTCTCTGTTTTTTTGTTTTATAAATTCGCTTGTAAATTGATACATTACTAATAGCTTTTTTATGGTTGTGTTCCAAGCACTGTTAATGTTTTAACTGCTCTCGTGAAAGTAATTAATCTTAGGAATTCGTTTGTTGCATGGGTTTTAAATAAGTAATTCGTGCAATATATCTGGCATCGTAATGGTTCATTTGCTTATATTTTCCTGGGATAACGTGTTGCAAAGTATGACCATTGCAGATCCCGGGCGAGTTCTCAATATATATCTGAAATATAACATTTATTTTGCTGCAGATCAATTGTAATTAATCATGGCTGAATGGAGATGTATAGAGAAAGAAAACTAGAGAGAGATAAAAAAAAATATTAGCCAATCCATTCTCCAGATTTTCCAAATACATCTAATCGTATCCTACTCCTCCTCCACCCTTCCTCGTCCCTTCTTCACCCCATCCTCGCCCCCTTCCTCTCCCACCACAATCCCCCTCCAATCCGGCTCCCTCTCACCCCCTTCCGTATCTCTAAATTATTTTAACGCATCAGTTTTCTGCAGCAGCTAACCAATCACGGGAGATTTACCGAATTCACGCAAACGGGAAAACGTAGGTTTTTACTTTGTTACTGCTAAGGCAAGAGTAAAATTTATGAGAGCTTGGAACTAGGGGAAAATGGCTCCAGGGGGTACGCACGTCGAGGTCTGGGCGAGTTTGTGTGTGTCCCTTTTTCAGGGATTTTCAGGTTCCATCGTTGAAAATTTGGAAAGGTTGCTCTGGTGGGACACCTAAGGGGAGAGAGAGAGCTCTAACCATAGTGTATGTGTACATAGAGAGAGAGAGAGAGAGAGAGAGAGAGAGAGAGAGAGAGAGAGAGAGAGAGAGAGACAGAGACAGAAGAGAGAGAGAGACAGAGACAGAGACAGAGAGAGAGAGAGAGACAGA
>WNGS01166011.1:2839951-2852749 GCA_020271785.1 Procambarus virginalis | reverse complement strand
ATACACTTTACACAGGTCACTTCAGTCCTGGTCTGTGTGCCTACGATTATAAAGTATTTAGTCTAAGTCAGTCACATGACCTTACGGCCTTTCTAATCCTCTCGCGAATATTATGCCTTAAACCTAACACCGAAGCTATAATATGTAGTATAATATTTTATTTTCGGAGTATCGATTTTTTTTATTTTTTTTCCATTATTGATAAAAAAGGTTTGCCGAGTTTTGGTAATATCAAGATATTAATGTCTACAACAGGGATTTGTGATGTATATAATGTGTTAGTTTAGTTCATTATTATGCACGGTGAGCACTCATCCTGTGAGTGGGCTTGTATGCCAGATACCTATGAGTGATGGTGGACCCCCAATACCAATTTTATGAGTGGAATGGACTCATACCCAGCCTGTGATAAGCATTGGACCCCTATTCACATGGTATGAGTGACAGTGGGCCTCATCCCATCCTGTGGAGTGGTAGTGGACTCCATACCCATTCTGTAGGTGGTAGTCGAAAGCAGTTCGGATCCCATAATGGGGCTCAGAACCATCAACCCCATTAAAAAATTAGTTTCAGCTTAGCAGTTATAGCATTGAAAAGCCAGTTTCATACTGACCAACTGGCAGAAGGGTAATTTACAAGGGAGTGATTTCCAAGAGGAAGGACGTTATATAGCTTGTATCCGTGAATATAGTCTACGTAGCTCACTATAGGTATACCTTACCAGGTATATACCTAAACAAAGATATACCTCCCACCTCTTCCCCTCCCTCCTCCCGTCCACCCTTCCCCCCAGCGTTAAGTGAGTCGGAACAAGTCCTGAATAGCGTCCAAAATCGCGTTTGGGACCTGGTAGAAACATCGGTGAGAGCGGTCCAATGGTCCAGAGGGTCAGCCGGGCCCCCCCCCCCAGTGACTCTACGGACGTGCGGCCCCGGCCAAAGCTTTTGTGCCATGATTTGGTGTACCTTTCTGTGGGGGGAGGAGTTGCTCCATATGTGGTCAACACGTAGAGGCCGGATACCGCGGCTGTGGAGGAAGGTCTAGGGGCTGTTGAGGATGGTCTAGGGCTGTTGAGGAAGGTCTAGGGGCTGTTGAGGAAGGTATAGGGGCTGTTGAGGAAGGTCTAGGGGCGGTTGAGGAAGGTCTAGGGGCTGTTGAGGAAGGTCTAGGGGCTGGTGAGGAAGGTCTAGGGGCTGTTGAGGAAGGGTCCTAGGGGCTGTTGAGGAAGGTCTAGGGGCTGTGGAGGAAGGTCTAGGGCTGTTGGGGAAGGTCTAGGGGGTGTTGAGGAAGGTCTAGGGGCGGTTGAGGAAGGCCCAGGTAAGTAGTGCTGCCTTTCATGACCATCTTCCCTACCTCCGAGGTTCATTCCTCATCCATCCCCTCACCCCCACCCCCAACTCAAACCTCCCCTCCCCCTCCCCCCCCCCCCGTTCACACCTCCGCCCCCCTCAAACCCTCTCATACCCCCCTCACAACCCCCTCATACCACCCCCTCACACCCCCTCACCACATAAATACACCAACTGTTTCTGTCTGTCTCTCTCCTCTCTCTCTCTCTCTCTCTCTCTCTCTCATTGGTTATTATTTTAGTTTTGAAAAAGAATAACAAAACACGGAATAGACTTTACACTCATCATTTTATGAAGCGCTTCAGATAGGTAATGTAAACTCTGTTATATGGGCTTATAGCCGCCTTTATCTTGCCGAAGAAAATGGCTCTTTAGCATTTTAAGTTGGCACTAAGACGCCAAATTCACAGATAGATAATGCTGTTTCAATTCACCTTTGCAGAGGACTTCCTTGGGATTCAGCGGCGTCGTCCCAGCGAGCGGAGACTTCAGCATGAGTGGGAAGGGGTCGTGAACCACAAGATACGTAAACCCGAGGAAAGTTTAATACTGTGTAACTCGAGATTCGTGCATAAAGAAGAGAGTGGGCGTTTAGAAGTTGATCTGTATTTATTAGGGAATAGACTCCACTTGGGACAATATATCAACAAACCCGAAGAGGTACTTACAATGGGAGACCCCCACACACCAGTTGAATTGACAGTTGTGAGGCGGACCGAAAGAGCCGAAGCTCAACCCCCGCGCAAGCACAACTAGGTGAGTAAAAATCAATGTCTATTTCCCGTAATATTAGGCTAAATGCATCAAAATAGGAATCCTCAAATATCATTTGTATATATATATATATATATATATATATATAATATAGATATTATATATAAGTATATAGAAATATTAGATATATATATATAATATATATATATATATAATATTATAATATATATATATATAATGGGTGCATATTGAGCACCTAGGACTAGGTGAAGGTGTTTAGGTTTCTGTTGGCATATCTGTGTCGGGTCTGTAAAACGTATGAGAAATAATTTACTACTTGTGGGTTCGAACAGAGGTCGTCAGCGAAGCAATATTCGAGAAGTGTTCGAACGTCATAAATTATGAGTCGTGTGGCATGGATGAGTCATGGCCTTGAGATCCAATAGTTTCCCAGAAGAACTGAACACCAAATAAACCTAGGCTAACTACAACAATTAAGTATAAGTCATTTTTAAATATAGTTTAGAAAATGCAATAATGAACAGTGCACTAAAGTGATAAATTGGGTCTTTGGGGACGTGGAAGTCTGTAATCAAAGCCTAGATGCACCCGTCCCCTTAGTTTCCCATGTCTGAAACTTCGTACTAAAGTGCGTACTTATCCTAACCTACCAGAGACCCGAAACAGAAAACGGAACGGTATGTCAATTTCGCGAGCCACTGCCATTTGCTAGTACGACGTTTTTGGACATTTAGGGAGAATATACGTCAAATGGCGACGTCTTAGGAGGACGGGTTTAGTAATGGATTTGGCTCAATAACCACAAAATTATCATACCTAACCTAAACCAGTAACAACCCTAAATAACTATATCTTGATAATATAGTTTATGTTTACGGTTACACGATTTCGCTAACGTGGGTAAAAAAGGGATGATTAACGTGCCTTTTGGGAACGTGCTGCCGCTTGGATGCATAACCCTATTAGGGTACATAGATGTTCTTCAGCTAAATACATTATTTTCCATCGGGTCGGCCAGGGAAACACTTCAAGCTCGGCCAAATAGTAAGTCGACGCTTCAAGCCGAAGAGAGAGAGAGAGAGAGAGAGAGAGCTCTCGCCCCCCAAATACCTGGACACCAATCCTGTTCAATAGGATCACAGACTCGGATCTTTTATAAAGCTCTGACCGAGGGTGGTTAATACATTTTCCCTTGGGTTTCGGGCACGAGGGAAGGTTGAGAAAGGTTCTTTTCAGGCCCAAAGCGTGTTAGTATTTGTTTAGGATAAGACTAGGGACATATATCCTGTCCTTCTAACGATTCAGTTCATCTCACTGCAGCTGCTTCAGTGCTAATCCAATTCCTGAATTGGTTAATGGAAAGTTTCTATATCGCTTCTGTCTGCTACTAAGAGATTTCCCATTCCACATTGAAAAATTTGTATTTTCAAGAACATATATTTTTTTTCCTTTTAGGTCGTAACATTTGCCTCATTCTTTCTTTCTTTCTCCTATTCTTCCAGGTTAAGTCCAACTGGCCACCACAGGCAGCCATTCGCAAAGGCCAAGTGAAAAAATTGAAAAGGGGATTAAAATAGTGCGTTCTAAACTCGTTCATGGGTTAAAAATTGTCCCTTTCGGGATCTGGAAGACCGGTGACTAGTTTGAGTAAATTTGGGTTTCACTCGCTTGAGTGAAAGCCTACCAGGTCCATCCCCCCTTTCCCGACAGAGCCTCTGTGTCCTGTCTCCTTCTCTCTCTCCTTCCTCTCTCTCTCCTCTCCTTCTCTCTCCTCATCTCAGCTCTCTCCCTCCTCTCCGTCTCTCACTCTCCTTCTCTTCTCTTCACTGTGAACCAGCTTCTCCACTCTACTGATCTGTGAAACGTAATCCCTCCTATACCGTTAGCGAGCAGTGTGATTCTTCCAGCCTACTCTATGGGACAGCTGAGTTGAAATACTCGTCACGCATAGACAAGCAGCCTCTGGGCCCCACAGGAGAGTGGAGCGACAAGAGGACATTCTCTACCGTGTTTCTTCCTTTTGTGGCCAGTTCTGGTGTTGTCCAACCATCAGACTTGCTATGAAGCTCCAAATTCCAGCTTTCATTCCTTCATTAACATTCTCTTGCTTCTTAAAGTTCAAATGCCTACTTCAGACAACCACAATGAAGATAATTCACTGAAACAATGAAACTTAAAATATAATAACAATTAGTTTTCTTGGTGCATAGGATTGTTGTATATATATAATATACTTAGGGTGAAAGGGTATTAGGGTATTAGGTTTGTGAAGGAGGAAACGCTATTGAACCACTTCTGCCCCTCCAGGAAACAAATACTGCGATTCCCGAGTGTGAGACGAGGACGTAGACCATCTACTACAGGACCCAATAACACAAACGTAATGAAACATTTCGTAGCGGTGAATGACTGCAGACGTACCAGGGCCCTAGTGTTGACTAGACCACACACCTAGAAAGTGAAGGGACGACAACGTTTCGGTCCGTCTTGGACCATTTTCAAGTCGATTGTCATGGTCCAGGACGGACCGAACGTCGTCGTCCCTTCACTTTCTAGTGTGAGTTTGGTTAACATATTTCTGCCACGTTATTGTGACTCCTCGTCTCCACCAGGCATAACATTTACGTGTCCCATTTACGAAGATTATATGGTCTTATTCTCAATACATTATGCAGTTTACAAGCTTCAAAACTTTACAACCCAATGACTCTATTGGTATAGAGTTAGAGACAACCTCGTTGCGCTTCGGAGCTCGTAAACTCTCTAATAAATTCCAACTAAACCCCCCTCATGATCGAGGAAGGATGCACAGGTTTCGCTATTGGGCACGTAAATGCTACATGAATTCTGGCTGTGGGTGCGTTGGATGGACTCTTAGGAAGGATAATGAGCTTACGAGGTTGTCGGCAACTGCTGAATGGGAGAAAGGCGGTCATATGTTCCCTATTGGAAAAGGTGTCAGGGTGTCAGAGAATGTTGATGGTGTCACGAGAGGAGAGCATGGTGTCACGAGAGGAGAGCATGGTGTCACGAGAGGAGAGCATGGTGTCACGAGAGGAGAGCATGGTGTCACGAGAGGAGTGCATGGTGTCAGGAGAGGAGTGCATGGTGTCACGAGAGGAGTGCATGGTGTCAGGAGAGGAGAGCATGGTGTCAGGAGAGGAGTGCATGGTGTCAGGAGAGGAGAGCATGGTGTCAGGAGAGGAGTGCATGGTGTCACGAGAGGAGAGCATGGTGTCAGGAGAGAACATGTTGTCAGGGGAAAGAACTTGGTGTCAGGGGAAAGAACATGGTGTCATGGAGAGAACACGATCTCAAGATGAGGACATAGTGTCAGAATGACAAGAAGGGGAGGGGCATAGTGTCAGGGGGAGGAAAGGGGGGGGGCGCATAGTGTCAGGGGTGTCAGAACACGGTGTCGAATATCGTAAGAAGTTATTTCCCACAACTGAATTTAGCGGTTCGAGCCGTCACCACTGCCCCCTTTCTGACGGGACGTTGGGACGAAGCTCAATAACTTCCCCACGGTAATTTCGACCATTATACCACAGTCAACAGTTTGACAGAACCGCTACTATGCCATATCATTGTTCCCTCAAATCCATTCATCGTGGCATGGCCACAGGAACGCCGGCTCTCTGGCCTCTATAATCAAGAGTTTCGTCTTAAAATGTTGATAATCGCGAGCTATGAATAATGATTTGACTGTTGCGTTAAATACTTCATCTAAATGCATGGCCGCGAACGCCCTGCAGGGCTTGAAATAGGCAATGCTAGGTGCTCACAACCTCGCTTTAATAGTGCACTCAACTTATCCTAGATCAACCCCGGCATCTAGATTATGAGCAGCGTCAGATATCTACCCGCAAGAACCTAAGTCTTCAATCAGAATGATAAATCCAAGATTTAGTGTACTTAGAATTGACGAGGACGGTCGAGAAAGCGAGGTGGGTTAACTTACTGGTTTATGAATGCACGAGGAACCGATTTAATATTCATGTGAGTGACTTAGGCTTTGAATAGCTTTCCCTGCCCTTCAGAGCTCGACTGTCTTTCCTCCATGATCAAGCTGGAATATCCGGGGCCCGGAATATTCGTTTTGGAGTTCCATGACCAGTAGGCCTCCAGATTCATACTGGAATATTCATTTTGGAGTTCCATGACCAGTAGGCCTCCAGATTCATACTGGAATATTCATTTTGGAGTTCCATGACCAGTAGGCCTCCAGATTCATACTGGAATATTCATTTTGGAGTTCCATGACCAGTAGGCCTCCAGATTCATACTGGAATATTCATTTTGGAGTTCCATGACCAGTAGGCCTCCAGATTCGGGCTGGAATATTCATTTTGGAGTTCCATGACCAGTAGGCCTCCAGATTCATACTGGAATATTCATTTTGGAGTTCCATGACCAGTAGGCCTCCAGATTCATACTGGAATATTCATTTTGGAGTTCCATGACCAGTAGGCCTCCAGATTCATACTGGAATATTCATTTTGGAGTTCCATGACCAGTAGGCCTCCAGATTCATACTGGAATATTCATTTTGGAGTTCCATGACCAGTAGGCCTCCAGATTCATACTGGAATATTCATTTTGGAGTTCCATGACCAGTAGGCCTCCAGATTCATACTGGAATATTCATTTTGGAGTTCCATGACCAGTAGACCTCCAGATTCATACTGGAATATTCATTTTGGAGTTCCATGACCAGTAGGCCTCCAGATTCGGGCTGGAATATTCATTTTGGAGTTCCATGACCAGTAGGCCTCCAGATTCATACTGGAATATTCATTTTGGAGTTCCATGACCAGTAGGCCTCCAGATTCATACTGGAATGTTCATTTTGGAGTTCCATGACCAGTAGGCCTCCAGATTCATACTGGAATATTCATTTTGGAGTTCCATGACCAGTAGGCCTCCAGATTCGGGCTGGAATATTCGTTTTGGCTTTCCATAACAAACCCTTGGGTTATAAAGATGAAGAAGGAGAAACTCCTAAAGAAACTTTAGGAGTTTTAAAATATATTAAAATGTAAACAAAAAGAATATCATGCAAGGGAGAGAATCCAGTTTGAAAACATTTTCTACTAGCTTGGAGACTCGACATTGTTTTTACTGTTGACAAATGTGCATCATATCACACTTTCTGAACTATCAACTGACAAGACTTGTCTTCTTGCAATAGCAATGAGGTCACCTTTTTGAAATATCTACCGAAGTCCTAGTGAATAAGACTAAGCTAGGCCGATACCGTAATATCGGCAAATGCTGATATCTATATTGATATAAATACATAGAGCACTGGATAAATTACAAGCAAATTTCCAAACGTTTAAAATCGATATTTTTATCCACGTCTCTCATATATACAAATCATTAATGGTATATTGTAATTTATATGTTCAGTATACTTTTTCTTAATCCCGCACTGTGTACAGTATATTTATAGTGATATATTCCCTGGGAAGTATACCCTGCATCTCAGTAAATATATCCTGAGAGTTGACCTTAGCCCTGAATTACATGTTCAGGACTAAATTATATTTACTGGTTGGACAGTTAGCTAGTGTAGTGGCTTTAATAATCCTGCCGTGGTTGTTGTAGGTCTTTTAACCCAACACCGAACCATCTTTATTTAATGTTATATTCACGGAGAAGATTACATGCTCGAATTGGCGAACTATCTCGAATTTTATTAAGGTAGGCATTATTGAGAAATAATTGGCCTATTAAGGTTTGGTGACCTTACTCACATGGACGCACACACACACACACACGCACACACACACACACACACACACACACACACACACACACACACACACACACACACACACACACACACGCACGCACGCACACACACGCACACACAGACACACCTGCGGGACTAAAGAGCCAAAGCTCAACCCCCGCAAGCATAAATAGGTGAGTACAGACAAAGGGGCCTCGCGGCTGAGTGGACAGCGCTCGGGGGTCGTGGTCCTAAGGGCCCGGGTTCGATTCCCGGCTGAGGCAGATACAAATGGGCAGAGTTTCTTCCACTCTGATGCACCTGTTCACCTAGTAGTAAATATTTACCTTGGCGTTAGACAGCTCCTACGGGCTGCTTCCTGGGGATATGTGTGTGCGTGTGTTAGAGATAAATATATGTAGTAGATATAATACAGTTAAAATAGATTGGTTAGAAAGGCGGGGTTCAAGAGCTAATAGCTCGACTCTGCAGACACAAATAGTAAACACACACACACACACACACACACACACACACACACACACACACACACACACACACACACACACACACACACACACACACACACACACACTTTAAGAACAAGAGGTCACAGATTTAAACTAGCTAAGCACAGATGCCGAAGAAATATAAGAAAATTCACTTTCGCAAACAGAGTAGTAGACGGTTGGAACAAGTTAGGTGAGAAGGTGGTGGAGGCCAAGACCGTCAGTAGTTTCAAAGCGTTATATGACAATGAGTGCTGGGAAGACGGGGCACCACGAGCGTAGCTCTCATCCTGTAACTATACTTAGGTAATTACACTTAGGTAATTACACACAATCCCACAGGGCTCTGTACTCGGTCCTGTCTTATTTCTGATATGTAAATGATCTCCCGGAGGGTATAGATTCATTTCTCTCAATGTTTGCGGACGATGCCAAAATTATGAGAAGGATTAAGACAGAGGAGGACTGCTTGAGGCTTTAAAAAGACCTAGACAAGCTGAAGGAATGGTCAAACAAATGGTTGTTAGAGTTTAACCCAGGCAAATGTAATGTAATGAAGATAGGTGTAGGGGGCAGGAGGCCAGATACAAGGTACCATCTGGGAGATGAAAAACTTCAAGAGTCAGAGAAAGAAAAAGACTTGGGGGTTGATATCACGCCAGACCTGTCTCCTGCAGCCCATATCAAGAGGATAACATCAGTGGCATATGCCAGGCTGGCCAACATAAGAACGGCATTCAGAAACTTGTGTAAGGAATCATTCAGAACTTTGTATACCACCTATGTTAGGCCAATCCTGGAGTATGCAGCCCCAGCATGGATCTATATCTAGTCAACGATAAGACCAAACTGGAAAAGGTTCAAAGGTTTGCCACCAGACTAGTACCCGAGCTGAGAGGTATGAGCTAGTAGGAGAGACTACGGGAATTAAACCTCACTTCGCTGGAAGACAGAAGAGTTAGGGGGGACATGATCACCACATTCAAGATCCTCAAGGGAATTGATAGGGTAGATAAAGACAGTCTATTTAACACAAGGGGCACACGCACTAGGGGACACAGGTGGAAACTGAGTGCCCAAATGAGCCACAGAGATATTAGAAAGAACTTTTTTAGTGTCAGAGTGGTTGACAAATGGAATGCATTAGGAAGTGATGTGGTGGAGGCTGACTCCATACACAGTTTCAAGTGTTGATATGATAGAGCCCAATAGGCTCAGGAACCTGTACACCTGTTGATTGACGGTTGAGATGCGGGACCAAAGAGCTAAAGCTCAACCCCCGCAAGCACAACTAGGTGAGTACAACTAGGTGAGTACAACTACACAGTACACACACACACACACACACACACCACACACACACACACACACACATTCTCTCTCAAACCCCCAATACGTCGACACAGAGCCACCATTAGGAGTCAAATAACAGGTGTGAATGTGATGTGAAAACTGAAACCCCTGTGAGCTCCCGCATGGGGGTGAAGACCCCCTTCCCTAGGACTGCTCCTGGGGGTGAGCAGGGGAAAGCGCCCCCCCCCCCCCTGCTCACCTGGTAGAGGCCAGGTGAACAGGGGAACCTTCCAGCAATTGATATACACAATAGCCAATATGTACAGTGTATCCGTTTGCCTTTCCATGGGGAGACTTTCGGCTCTGTGGAGAGGAGGGGGGGGGGGACCTGCTGCATGGGTAACAGCTTCTCTTCCATATCAACCTACTCTGGCTTTGCGCCCTAGAGAGGCCACTCCAGACTGACAACTAGAACTCCATAGTCTCCTGAGACTGATGGATGCCTACTACTACTACTTCTTACATAGCGCGACGACAACCACTTGGACTGGACGGTAGAGTGACGGTCTCACGTCATGCAGGTCGGCGTTCAATCCCCGACCGTCCACAAGTGGTTGGGCACCATTCCTTTCCCTCGTCCCATCCCAATTCCTTATTCTTCCCGAGTGTTATATTAGCATTAGTCGTAATACTTTAGTGTTTTCTCCTTATTTCTCCTGATTTTCTCCTTATTTTTACACTTTCTCCTTATTTTTATTATTTTCTCCTTTTTTGCCTTAAATTGAAAACCCTTTTCACAGTGACCATATTTATCTAATTTCCTTTTGAAATATAAAATAGTTTTCGCGCCACTGAAAGTTAAAAGTAAAGGTTGAGAATGTATATTGTAGTTTCCTCGACATTTATTTTCAGATAAATTGGATAAAACGTAGTTTATTTTGATGTATCTTGAGACAGCGCAGCAGTTCCTCCTTTCAGCAGATAAGAACGAGCAGGTTACCCCTAACTTGAGCAGCAGAAGAAATTGGTCGTCCTGGTTTTAGGATTTTGAAGAAAACCCCATTTCACTAGATAGGAACAAACAATACCTTCAAAAGGAGAAGAAATAGGCTAAGTTCTAATATTGGTAATTTAAGTACGAAAACCCTATTTTAGTAGTTAAGAACAAACAATTCCTCCCCCCCCTCCCTTCAACAGCAGGGGAAAAATAGGAAAAGTTTAGCCTAAGGAAAATGAGGAGGAAAACCCAAAATTTCCGAGTGGTGGACTAGCTGTTTCGGCGCCTATTATTCTAATAGGGGCCCGCTTCCCCTTTCTCCGCCTATTATTCTAATAGGGCCCTGCTACACCTTCCTCCGCGCGGGATTTATATTGTGCCTTCGTTAAACTGGAATCCTTATGTTCAGCTGAAACCGTCGACGGAACGCTTAGGTATTCCTTGCTGCCTTTTGGGCTTTGTTTGTGTGTGTGTGTGTGTGTGTGTGTGTGTGTGTGTGTGTGGTGTGTGTGTGTGTGCGTGTGTGTGTGTGTGTGTGTGTGTGTGTGTGTGTGTGTACTCACCTAGTTGTACTCACCTAGTTGTGTTGGCGGGGGTTGAGCTCTGGCTCTTTGGTCCCGCCTCTCAACCGTCAATCAACAGGTGTACAGATTCCTGAGCCTATTGGGCTCTATCATATCTACACTTGAAACTGTGTATGGAGTCAGCCTCCACTACATCACTTCCTAATGCATTCCATTTGTGTGTGTGTGTGTATGTGTGTGTGTGTACTTGGTGAGCTATATACCTACCTAACTGTGGCGTCGGGGGGATCGGGTTTCAGGTATTGGGTTCCGGCTTATCAACTTCACTTCCTCATTCATTTTTTTTTTACAACTGGCAGGAGGCCTAAGTCAGATACCGGGCCGCGGGGACATTGATCCTCGGAATCATGTCAAGGTAACCACAAGGTAACCTCAAGGTAACCGTAGAGACGAAATTCTCCTTAATATTATCGTGGCTCATTAGGCTACATTGATTCGATCTCTTTACCCTTGTTCGATCCCAACTTCTATTCGATTTAGACCTTCTCATTTCTTCCAAAATATTCTGAAATATAATTTATATCGTAACCATGTCATCTGTTTCTTCTCATTTCCAGTAATGTAATGTTTATTAGTTTTATTCTTTTCTCGTAAATCAAGGCTTCTAGGAATTCACCTTTATAGGGATACGTTCGTCCATTCTTTAAGTGCCTATTCCCAATTAGGTAGAAAGTCTTTCATATTTCTTATGTGAGTGTTTCTGTATGCCAACCTCTCGTATGCCGCTGATGGTATCAGATTCACGTGTTTGCCACAGAAGATCTCTGTGATGTGAACTGCTTAGATATTTTTCCTCTCGGGGGGCCATTTTCAGGGGCGATTCCTCTAATATTTTGGAACATATATATCCGGTTGTTTAGCTGGCTCTAGCCTCCACTATCATTATTTTGTACTGGCTTATGGTGAGTCTTTCACTATTTTGTAGTCTCTTGCAGGTATCCTCCGTGTTCATCATCTAACTCACAATTATTTGCTTTATTTACCAGCAAACTTATGTTTTGAAGGAGGTAGGGAGGTTGGGGGGTGGGGCGGGGGGGGATACGCAAAGTATATCCCTATATACTAATAGTATATACTAATAGTATATACTAGTAGTATATATACTAATAGTATATAGTATAATAGTATATATACTAATAGTATATAGTATAATAGTATATACTATTACTAAGGGCAGTATAATATAGAGAAGGATAGCACTCTTATCTTTCTATATGTTAAGAATGCTATCTAAATCGAACAGTTAGCTAGCAAAACACTTTATTTCTCTCTCCTGTTCTCAAACTGGAGGGAAAAAAAACAGATTCTCCCCACAATGGGAGAAAAAACACAATGTATCTTCCCTCTCTTTAGACCGAGTGTGGCAATATATCTCTTTTTCTTTCTACAGGTTAACGACAATATTTAATTTTAATCTCCACAAACGCCCCTATTTTTACACTGTCTCTGCCTGTTAGAGAGGAATATATGTAGTTGACATAATAGAGGAAAAATCCGGTATGGTCAAAAGAATAGGGCTGAGGCAGCATTTATAATCTTTACTATTTGTGTCCGCAAAATCAAGCTCTTGGACCCCGCCTTTCTCACCCAATCA
>WNGS01166011.1:2822909-2833089 GCA_020271785.1 Procambarus virginalis | reverse complement strand
TTTAGTATTACTATTTATAATGCTAACCAGCACAATACAATTTTTCTTCTGTCCTCCGTGGACATGGTTAAGGATCTGTTAACATATAGTTCAGTGATTATTGAATAATGACCACAGAAGGTCATGGTAGTGGTTTTATAATCTAACTTAGATACAGAAATACATGCATACATAGATTTACGACTGTCCAACATACAAAGTGTTCGAGTTCTGGTTTTACATAGTATCATTAATGTGGGTTTACAAAGGGGAAATGCAATTCTGACCAGTTTACACATATCCTGTATACACATACACACACACACACAAACACACACACAAACAAAAACACAAACACACACCACACACACACCACACACACACCACACACACACACACACACCCACACACAGGGGGCCCCCCTGTCACAGGTGTTGTGACAGGGGGCCTCGTAGCCTGGTGGATAGCGTGCAGGACTTGTATTCTGTGGCGCGGTTCGATTCCCGCACGAGGCAGAAACAAATGGGCAAAGTTTCTTTCACCTGAATGCCCTGTTACCTAGCAGTAAATAGGTACCTGGGAGTTAGTCAGCTGTTACGGGCTGCTTCCTGGGGTGTGTGTGTGTGTGTGGTGTGAAAAAAAAAAAAAAAAAAAAAAAAAAAGTAGTTAGCAAACAGTTTGATTGACAGTTGAGAGGCGGGCCGAAAGAGCAAAGCTCAACCCCGCAAACACAACTAGGTGAAAACACTAGGTGAAAACACACACACGCACATATGAGACAGTGTCAGACAACAAAGGAAGGATTAAGACATGAATTTCCTTAAGTACTTTCGTATTTAATAATACAGGTTCGAAAGATGATGTATTAATACATCTTCTTATATACATTTTTTTATTTTGAGAATTTTTTTAAATATTTAATGTATTATAGAAATTTCAACTCAAAACACGAGGAATAATCCCTTTCCAAAGACTCTAGCTTTAGTTATCATCGATATAACCTCATTAAAGGTTTGATCTGGGTTCGAGTCCCGGCCGGGGAGAGTGACTAATGAACCAATGTTCGCTTCTGTTCACCGAGCAGTAATTGGGTGACCTGATCAGGCCGTTCTCGCCAGCGTTCCCAACGTCAAGAAACTGTCGTACTGAAGTGCTTACTTATCCTAACCTACCATAGGGGCCCTGAACAGAAACGGGACATTATGTCAATGTCGCGAGCCGCTGCTATCTCTAGTACGACAGTTTTGGGTCTTAGGTTCGTATACGTCAAAATGCGACGTGCTATTAGGAGGACGGCTTGACCTGAGAGTAAAATGATTGGCGGGTCGTGGGTAAGGCTTACCCACGAAAAAGCCTTACCCACAAAAGTATTCGTAAGGCTTACCTTGAACTATGGGAAGACGAAGCTCTCAGCCTCGGGGGAAGAGTGCTCCAGGAGTCAGGCGATGTTTGTTCATGTACCCACCTGTGTTGTTCATGTACCCACCTGTGTTGTTCATGTACCCACCTGTGTTGTTCATGTACCCACCTGTGTTGTTCATGTACTCACCTGTGTTGTTCATGTCCCCACCTGTGTTGTTCATGTACCCACCTGTGTTGTTCATGTACCCCACCTGTGTTGTTCATGTACCCACCTGTGTTGTTCATGTACCCACCTGTGTTGTTCATGTACTCACCTGTGTTGTTCATGTACCCACCTGTGTTGTTCAGTACCCACCTGTGTTGTTCATGTTCCCACCTGTGTTGTTCATGTTCCCACCTGTGTTGTTCATGTACCCACCTGTGTTGTTCATGTACCCACCTGTGTTGTTCATGTTCCCACCTGTGGTTGTTCATGTACCCACCTGTGTTGTTCATGTACCCACCTGTGTTGTTCATGTACCCACCTGTGTTGTTCATGTACCCACCTGTGTTGTTCATGTCCCCACCTGTGTTGTTCATGTACCCACCTGTGTTGTTCATGTCCCCACCTGTGTTGTTCATGTACTCACCTGTGTTGTTCATGTACCCACCTGTGTTGTTCATGTACCCACCTGTGTTGTTCATGTACCCACCTGTGTTGTTCATGTACCCACCTGTGTTGTTCATGTCCCCACCTGTGTTGTTCATGTACTCACCTGTGTTGTTCATGTACCCACCTGTGTTGTTCATGTACCCACCTGTGTTGTTCATGTACACTCCTGTGTTGTTCATGTACCCACCTGTGGAAAGAAAAAGGAGACGTCATTACCATTACATATAATAGACGTTAAAAATTACATTACAAACAATTAAAAAGAGAAAAAATGACTGACATTATTTGTTCGCTATATGACATCTCATTCCTACCTTTCTGCTACCTGTCTCTCCACACACATCTTTATTCTTCAACATTCCTCCATGCCTTCCCTTTCTCCAAGCCTCTTTTCCTTCCACAAACAGACTCTTGGTTATGGAAGAATAACTCTAGTTCATCCTTTCTTTGTCCTTCTAAATTCTTTCCTCCTTCTTCCTCATCCCATTCGCCGCAAACTCTTCCTACCGGACTCTCTCTTTACTATTAACTTTCCCTCTCTCCTTTCCCAAATATTCATCTTTCTTATCCAACTTTTAATATTTTCCCTTCAGGCCTGCCCTCACTGCTTCAGGGCTGCCCTCACTGCATCAGGGCTGCCCCTCACTGCTTCAGGGCTGCCCCTCACTGCTTCAGGGCTGCCCTCACTGCATCAGGGCTGCCCCTCACTGCTTCAGGGCTGCCCCTCACTGCTTCAGGGCTGCCCCTCACTGCTTCAGGGCTGCTCCTCACTGCTTCAGGGCTGCTCCTCACTGCTTCAGGGCTGCCCCTCACCGCTTCAGGGCTGCTCCTCACTGCTTCAGGGCTGCCCCTCACTGCTTCAGGGCTGCTCCTCACCGCTTCAGGGCTGCCTACACCCACAACAGGGGCGCCCTTCACCACTACAGGGGCGCCCTTCACCACTACAGGGGCGCCCTTCACCACTACAGGGCGCCCTCACCGTGCCAACCTCCCCAGTGTGGTGGCACACCCATCACTACGGGCCACGTCCTGTCTGAGGTCATTAGGCACCACCACACCTCCACTATGCTAACATTCACCTCCCACTCACACTCAATTCTTCCAGAGCACCTGAGCCCTCAACCCCACCTCGTTACTATGTATGAAGCCTCGTACTCTAACTCCATCTTTGTTTAGCTCCTGAAGCATATATATATATATATATATATATATATATTATATATATATTATATATATATATATATATATATATATATATATATATATATATATATATTATATTTTAATAGGGAATGGAGTACCACCTCTGGCTGGAAGAAGGGGGACCCATAGCCTCGGAGGAAACCACACATAACGCATTAGAGGAATGAATGTGTGAGTTTTCAGTTGCATATAGTCCTGGGGACCATTCAGGCTTGTTTGCATTTGTGTCCTCACGTGTGCCCCAAAGAATGAGGTGATTTGATAAAATGCCATGCCCAAGATTACCAACCAAGTGCCGGCAGGGGATGGAAATAGCCTCGGCTACCATCCTCTTTTTGTCCGGTCGTATTGGTCGAGTGGTTAAGGGATCCTGTACGCCAGCAGAGTGCTCCTGGCAGTATGGGTTCGAGTCATTTCTGGGGTGTGAGTTTTCAGTTGCATATAGTCCTGGGGACCATTCAGGCTTGTTCGCATATATATATATATATATATATATTATATATATAATATATATATATATATATATATATATATATATATATATATATAAAACCTTCCTTAGAGCACCACTCTAATAGCAATCCATTCATATATCTACATAATATAAGATACAATTCCAGTACCAATGGTAGCTATATTACATTTATTACATTCTCCTGAATCCTTCGGGATTCGGATCCAGGCCTGACAAATAAGAGATCGTCTCTCTACCAACCAGGCCAGGATGGTCACAAGGGAAGGGATACACCCGCATGACTCTCTGGTAAGTCATAATATGCACAAATTCCAAGAAGCCAGGAAGCTTAAATAAGGAATACAATAAGGCAATATTTCAGACTATCACAGTCACAGTGTCCTTGAAACCTTCTAAACTACACAGAAAATTACCTAAGCTGATTGTGATAAACCTGTGATGATCAGAACAAAAGTATCAATTTTCATCAAAAGTTTTGTATTAGAACAATGGAACATATCAACAAATGAACACTACGGGCTCACCATAGCCCGTGATACTTGGAACTTTTTGTTCCAGACAGCAAATCTTAACAACAACAACAATCAACAAATGAATATAGAATTCTCGTTTGCTGATCAGAAATAGTTTCTTTACTGATGAAATGCCTTCGACAAGAGTGAAATCTAAAGCACAATTGACACCAGAGATTGGTTAAGAAATTAGGGTTTTGTTAAATTAGTGTTTAGTAAATTAATTTAATAATTACAGCAATAAGTGGGCGAACAAAGATATTTAGCGTGCAAAATATATTTATATAAGTCTCTCTCTCTCTCTCTCTCTCTCTCTCGCTCTCTCTCTCTCTCTCTGTCTCTCTCTCTCTCTCTCTCTCTTACCAACCACTTGGGCCGGACGGTAGAGCGATGGTCTCGTTTTATTCAGGTCAGCGTTCAATCCCCGACCGTCTAAGTGGTTGGCCACCATTCCTTTCCCCGTCCCATTCCAAATCCTTATCCTGACCCCTTCCAAATGCTATATAGTCGTGATAGCTTGGCGGTTTATCCTAATAGTTCTCTTCCCTCTCTAAGAAAATAAAAAATAGTAAAAAATATAAATCGCATGGTCGGGATGTGACCTTAAAACAGCAACGTTTCGTTACCAAAATTAATATCAATCATTAATAATAATAACGTCAGCGTCTGGTGTTTCTCCGCCCCGGTGGCAACTCTCATATTTACTTTACCAAACAGCGTCGCCTCTTATGATAAAAGTGTCAGATGAACTAACTACTGTACGAAGGATAGAACAAAAATCTTGAAACAATTTTCCCATGAATAGATAAGATAGACATATCTTAATAGATAATAGCAACCGATAATGCTTCTGCAACACTCACTGCATATTCCCTAGAAAATCTAACCTTTACCTCTTGTACTAGTCCAATGTGATTACAATATTACTACAATTACGTTCATATAATTTTGGGATATTTCTCTAGAGAAGACACCCTCATAAGAACATAAGAACAAAGATAATTGCAGAAGGCCTATTGGCCCATACGAGGCAGCTCCTATTTATAACACCCAATCCCACTCATATACATGTCCAACCACGCTTGAAACAATCGCCCCACCTCCACCCGGAGAGCGGTAAATGGTTCCACAAATCTATAACAGTCCAGCTCCTGTTCTGGTAGTACTTATAGTACGATGAGGACCATAGTACATATACCGACGTGCAACGAAATTAGAAAGTAGAAATGGCACTAATGAGTTGGACAACACTGGAAAACTATTTTCTACTTATGTTGCAAAGAAAAACTAACCTCCCTAGGGCCTAATACACGATATCTGAGGCCTAGTATAGTATATATATGTGCTATACTAGGCCTAGGAATATTTAAGTTTGTTTTTAACTTCATTTATTTTCTACTCTATAAAGACAAATAGCACAAAGTTCTACTATCTAATTGATTAGAACGTCAATCTTTGTACTGTGGGGCACATAGTTACAAAAACTACTATCTAAACAGGAGATGGGTTGCTCTATAAAACACAGCCTCCGGCCTGGTCGACGACCGGGCCGCGGGGACGCTAAGCCCCGGAAGCACCTCAAGGTAACCTCACGCAAAAAAAGTCTCACGCTAAACCATCCTCACACAGCTTCCCACAAAACACACCAAACACCCTCACAAACAGCCCCACTCAAACAAGGTGCTGTGAGCGAGATCAAGGTTAGCAAGTACGATAACAGCTTGATAAACTCCGCTACAAATAATACATTTACAGATGAACGCTAAGTGTTCGCAATACCTTCACTGTTTATAACAGCTGTCAGAGAAGCACTGAAGGTATTAGAGGAGCTCCCCAGGTCACAACCACCACCGGAGCTGCGGTTATTACAACACACGATATATTGACACGGCGGGGAGAAGTATTTCATTTTAATATTATGTTGTCTAGCGTCAATATTGTTGAGTACACTCCAATTGGTCAGCTGCTAAAGTCCAGTGAAGTTGTAACTATTGTAGTTACACTATTGTAGGCGGTACAGTGTAGGGACTGTACCCCACTATTGTAGGCGGTACAGTGTGGGACTGTACCCCACTATTGTAGGCGGTACAGTGTACTAGGTACTGTACCCTTGTTGCCGTGGCAACTATTAGATGATAATAATAAGAGGCGTAGAAGCTGCCACGACGCCTCGACCACATGGCTGTAACGACGCCTCGACCACATCAGCTGCCACGACGCCTCGACCACACAGCTGCCACGACGCCTCGACCACAATCAGCTGCCACACGCCCTCGACCACATCAGCTGCCACGACGCCTCGACCACATCAGCTGCCACGACGCCTCGACCACATCAGCTGCCACGACGCCTCGACCACATGGCTGTACGACGCCTCGACCACATGGCTGTAACGACGCCTCGACCACATCACTGCCACGACGCCTCGACCACATCAGCTGCCACGACGCCTCGACCACATCAGCCAGGTGCTGGTGTTCCTCATGGCAGTGAAGCAGCAGTAGCTCCTTCAGCATGAGTCTATATTAATTTCCTCCCAAAATAAAACCATTATTAAACTAGATATTTAAACAAATGTCAACGAGGTGAAAAAGAGATGAGGTATTGGCAACAGTTTGAACAATGTTTCTTTGTCACCTCGTCTTCGTTTCAGCGGAATGCAGTAGGAGTCGACATTGTTGTTTAGGATAATGAAGTACTTTCCGCAAAAGTGTCCAGCAGAAGAGTCTATTTGCCCCTTCCTTTCCTGCATGGCTGCTAAAGCGGTCACAAGCAATGTTGAACAGCGAGTTCAACATCTGGTTCCAGGATGACAGCACCCTGGCGGGGGACACAGGAGTCTGCTAGTGGATCTACATCTGGTGAACTCCAAGGAAGAGCAGTTAAAATTTACCCTAAATTCTTCCAAGTGCAAAATCATCTGGTCTAACCAACCGATCAAAGATGCAGTAACATCCGTCTTACCAGGATCCAAGGTGATCGCCCCACTGACAGGATGACGCTAGGGGGCACCTTTGGACTCGAATGTCATTGATGAAATTCTCAATAAAATGTGAATGAGCTAAAGAGGACAGAAAAAAGAATAGGTATTTTGGATGCACACGATGCTTTGTACCTCCTCACAAGGTGCCTGGCTTCGCCCAGGCTTACCTATTTCCTAAGGTGTGCTCTCCTCTTTTGAAAGCTTCAGAATAACAGATTATGACGCACTCCTAAAATCAATAGTTGAAAGCACATACCTGTGACCTGGTAGAGGCTGGATCACACTGCCAACATACGTGTCCATTAAGAAACTGGGTAACGCTGACAACATATCTGGATTCCTTATGTAATGTTGTCAACTTACCTGCATCCTGGACGAGTTTAGGTAGCTCTGGCAACATGCATGTGACCCGCATGACAGGTCTACAATGATAGCAACATATACCTGTGTTCTAAGAAAGCAATGCAACGCTGCCAACACACACTGCTGCTGAGTCATAAGTGATGTTGAAACAGTCCTGCCAACAATCTAACAGCTTCCTTGACATGAGAATGAGCCGAGCTGCACAATACATGTGAGACGCTTCACGATACTTTCATAAACATTCCAACACTAGGGAACGTATCACACACGTTTTCAGAAGTTTTCCTTCATATGAGAAAAGGAAGATATGAGGGAGGTGATAATGCCGGCCAGCCAGCCACGTCCCACTGCCAAGACCTGAGCAAGATACTCCACGATGCGAGTTAATGCACCACAAATCCCTCCTTACCATGCCAATAGCCTTCTCCCAGCCGCCGAGGGCTATCAGCTCTTCTTGCGGACACGACGGTCGATTTAATGTAAATTACTTTGCCTTTAGAGGGCTCGAGGGTCCTGCGTCAATGGGTACATGGTGTGAGGGAGGTGAGGCGTGCTCGCCAGCCTCGAGTGAGCCACCAATCATAGACGAGTGTGATGTAATACCCAGTCACGCCTGAACGTAATTGGTCCTTTGCACTAATGAGCAGAGGATCGAGTGTACCGCAAAGTGCGGGGTTTTGTGCCTATGACTTGGACTGTGAAGTGGGCTCTCAAGGGCTTGGTCGGGCTTTATGAAGCAGGTTCTCGTGGCACGCTCAAGTGAGCTGCTAATATGGAGTAAACCAGGCCATTTCTACACCCTAATTTATTTTTAATATATTTATTCTTAAATAAAACAATATTAACCCAACTCGCACAAATAAAAATGAATCCCTCTAGACAAATCTTGGAAATGACGTTGATGTAATAATGAATCAGAGTTGAAAACGCATATCCAACGTTGATTCAGCATTACTCGAATACGTTTTGCCCGCTGGACTTAAGTAACGTCGTTTCGATCCGTCCCTGGACACTTATCAAGGTCCAAGACGGACCGAAACGTCGTCACTTTCAAAAGAGAAGGTCCGGACTTGTGTTCGTATTTCAACCAGGTTATTGTGACATGTTCTCTTCCTTCAATAGAACTCGTTCGATTAATAGGTTAGCGTAGCTGATTTTATATTTATAATTCAACGGAATGATATCATGATAAGATATCATGATATCTTATCCCCAAACCAAACAAGCAGGTTGGGGAGGGACCTAGTTTCAGGCCACCAAGGTTACAGTTCAACCAACGCGGCGGTTAAGTTGCTATGGAAATACGATATGCTGTAACTAGCTATACATATGTATATACATGCGAACAAGCTTGAATGGTCCCAAAGCATATATGTAACTGAAAACTCCACACCCCATAAGTGACTCGAATCCGGACCGCCAGGAGCACATTGCAACTGGTGTACACGGTGCTTTAAACCACTCGACTATCAGTGACCGTACAAAAGGCAGTGATAGCCGAGGCTATTTGAACCACCACCCCGATGGCACTTATGTATATACATATATATCTATATTTCATTCACTTGGACCATCAGAGCCTCAAACAGCGGAATACAAAAGTTGCAGCCGCAGTCCTACGAACTATGGTGGTTAGTAACTTATATGACTGAGAAGTGGATCACATAATACCTCTATACTCAAGTAGCACCCAGGGGAAGGCTTAAAGTTTCAGTTGGATACCAGTTGGGTGTCTCTGGGATCATTCCTTATTGCGGGTGTTCGTGGCTCTGTTGGTAGGACTGCGGGCTGCTGCATTTGGGAGCCGCAGTCCGAGAATACAATGATCCAAGTGAGTACTGGAGCACTGGAGTACCTTTCCCTCCTGCCTGCATCTCCAACTTATGCACTAGTCTTAACGGGGTACTATGTCAAAGGCTTTCTGGCAATACAAATATATGCAGTGTGCTCACCCATCTCTTTCTTGTCTAATTTTTGTCGCCTGGGGATAGAATTATATTATTCCTGTGAGGCAAGATTTACCATACCTGAACCCATGCTGGTGGTGTTACAAAGTTCCTTCTCCATATATGTCTAGATATGCGTGTGTAAATGTGTGTGTGTGAGTGTGAGTGTGTGTATGTCTGAACAACCCGTCCTCCTAATAGAACGTCGCATTTTGACGTATATTTTACCCAAAGCCAAAATTCGTCGTACTAGAAAATGGCAGCGGCTCACGACATTGACATACTGTCCCGTTTTCTGTTTTGAGTTCTCTGGTAGGTTAAGATAAGGGCACTTTAGTACGACAGTTCCTTGACGTTGGGAAATAATATAAAAATATAAATGTGCATAAACTTTATTAACATCTTTTACTACAACATTATTAAAGAAAACTCATGTTAGGAGCAGAGTTCGGAATTAACGATTGACTGGCAGGTCATTTATTTAAAACCTCTCATCCCTTTACACCGTGATTAATGATAAAGCTTTCTTGACCTGGCCGGGCCTTAGCCAGGAACCTTTTAGAGAAAGATATAAGAGGTGACCAGCGCTGATGGGTAGCCAGGAAACCCATCAGGTCACCAGGATATTTTTGATACTCATACACAGTCGTGTTCCTTAGCAGACTGGGCGGAATCGGCATGATGGTAGACGTTCAGTTTGGTGTT
>WNGS01166011.1:2809387-2821909 GCA_020271785.1 Procambarus virginalis | reverse complement strand
AATAGGGAATGGAGTACCACCTCTGGCTGGAAGAAGGGGACCCATAGCCTCGGAGGAAACCACACATAACGCATTAGAGGGAATGAATGTGTGAGTTTTCAGTTGCATAGTCCTGGGGACCATTCAGGCTTGTTTGCATTTGTGTTCCTCACGTGGCCCCAAAGAATGAGGTGATTTGATAAAATGCCATGCCCAAGATTACCAACCAAGTGCCGGCAGGGGGATGGAAATAGCCTCGGCTACCATCCTCTTTTTTGTCCGGTCTTATTGGTCGAGTGGTTAAGGGATCCTGTACGCCACAGAGTGCTCCTGGCAGTATGGGTTCGAGTCATTTCTGGGTGTGAGTTTTCAGTTGCATATAGTCCTGGGGACATTCAGGCTTGTTCGCATATATATATATATATATATATAATATATATATATATATATATATATATATATATATAATATATATATATATATATATAACCTTCCTTAGCACCACTCTAATAGCAATCCATTCATATATCTACATAATAAGATACAATTCCAGTACCAATGGTAGCTATATTACATTCTCCTGAATCCTTCGGGATTCGGATCCAGGCCTGACAAATAAGGATATCGCTCTCTACCACCAGCCAGGATGGTCACAAGGAAGGGATACACCCGCATGACTCTCTGGTAAGTCATAATATGCACAAATTCCAAGAAGCCAGGAAGCTTAAATAAGGAATACAATAGGCAATATTTCAATATTTCAGGCAATATTACAATAAGGCAATATCACAAGTCACAGTGTCCTTGAAACTTTCTAAACTACACAGAAATTACCTAAGCTGATTGTGATAAACCTGTGATGATCAGAACAAAAGTATCAATTTTCATCAAAAGTTTTGTATTAGAACAATGGAACATATCAACAAATGAACACTACGGGCTCACCATAGCCCGTGATACTTGGAACTTTTTGTTCCAGACAGCAAATCTTAAACAACAACAACAATCAACAAATGAATATATAGAATTCTCGTTTGCTGATCAGAAATAGTCTCTTTACTGATGAAATGCCTTCGACAAGAGTGAAATCTAAAGCACAATTGACACCAGAGATTGGTTAAGAAATTAGGGTATTGTTAAATTTGTGTTTAGTAAATTAATATTAATAATTACAGCAATAAGTGGGCGAACAAAGATATTTAGCGTGCAAAATATATTTATATAAGTCTCTCTCTCTCTCTTAACCAACCACTTGGGCCGGACGGTAGAGCGATGGTCTCGTTTTATTCAGGTCAGCGTTCAATCCCCGACCGTCTAAGTGGTTGGCCACCATTCCTTTCCCTCGTCCCATTCCAAATCCTTATCCTGACCCCTTCCAAATGCTATATAGTCGTGATAGCTTGGCGGTTTATCCTAATAGTTCTCTTCCCTCTCTAAGAAATAAAAAATAGTAAAAAATATAAAATCACATGGTCGGGATGTGACCTTAAAACAGCAACGTTTCGTTACCGAAATTAATATCAATCATTAATAATAATAACGTCAGCGTCTGGTGTTTCTCCGCCCCGGTGGCAACTCTCATATTTACTTTACCAAACAGCGTCGCCTCTTATTGATGAAAGTGTCAGATGAACTAACTACTGTACGAAGGATACAACAAAAACCTTGAAACAATTTTCCCATGAATAGATAAGATAGACATATCTTAATAGATAATAGCAACCGATAATGCTTCTGCCAACACTCACTGCATATTCCCTAGAAATCTAACCCTTTACCTCTTGTACTAGTCCAATGTGATTACAATATTTACTACAATTACGTTCATATAATTTTGGGATATTTCTCTAGAGAAGACACCCTCATAAGAACATAAGAACAAAGATAATTGCAGAAGGCCTATTGGCCCATACGAGGCAGCTCCTATTTATAACCACCCAATCCCACTCATATACATGTCCAACCCACGCTTGAAACAATCGCCCCACCTCCACCCGGAGAGCGGTAATTGGTTCCACAAATCTATAACAGTCCAGCCTCCTGTTCTGGTAGTACTTATAGTAACGATGAGGACCATAGTACATATACCGACGTGCAACGAAATTAGAAAGTAGAAATTGGCACTAATGAGTTGGACAACACTGGAAAACTATTTTCTACTTATGTTGCAAAGACAAACTAACCTCCCTAGGGCCTAATACACGATATCTGAGGCCTAGTATAGTATATATATGTGCTATACTAGGCCTAGGAATATTTAAGTTTGTTTTTTAACTTCATTTATTTTCCTACTCTATAAAGACAATAGCACAAAGTTCTACTATCTAATTGATTAGAACGTCAATCTTTGTACTGTGGGGCACATAGTTACAAAAACTACTATCTAAACAGGAGAATGGGTTGCATATAAACACAGCCTCCGGCCTGGTCGACGACCGGGCCGCGGGGACGCTAAGCCCCGGAAGCACCTCAAGGTAACCTCACGCAAAAACAGTCTCACGCTAAACCATCCTCACACAGCTTCCCACAAACACACTCACAAAACCCCAGTCTCAAACAAAGGTGCTGTGAGCGAGATCAAAGGTTAGCAAGTACGATAACAGCTTTGATAAACTCCGCTACAAATAATACATTTACAGATGAACGCTAAGTGTTCGCAATACCTTCACTGTTTATACAGCTGTCAGAGAAGCACTGAAGGTATTAGAGGAGCTCCCCAGGTCACAACCACCACCGGAGCTGCGGTTATTACAACACACGACATATTGACACGGCGGGAGAAGTATTTCATTTTAATATTATGTTGTCTAGCGACAATATTGTTGAGTACACTCCAATTGGTCAGCTGCTAAAGTCCAGTGAAGTTGTAACTATTGTAGTTACACTATTGTAGGCGGTACAGTGTAGGCACTGTACCCCACTATTGTAGGCGGTACAGTGTACTAGGTACTGTACCCTTGTTGCCGTGGCAACTATTAGATGATAATAATAAGAGGCGTAGAAGCTGCCACGACGCCTCGACCACATGGCTGTAACGACACCTCGACCACATGGCTGTAACGACACCTCGACCACATCAGCCAGGTGTTGGTGCTCCTCATGGCAGTGAAGCAGCAGTAGCTCCTTCAGCATGACTCTATATTAATTTCCTCCCGAAAATAAAACCATTATTAAACTAGATATTTAAAAAAATGTCAACGAGGTGAAAAAGAGATGAGGTATTGGGAACAGTTCGAACAATGTTTCTTTGTCACCTCGTCTTCGTTTCAGCGGAATGCAGTAAGGAGTCGACATTGTTGTTTAGGATAATGAAGTACTTTCCGCAAAAAGTGTCCAGCAGGGGAGTCTATTTGCCTCTTTCCTTTCCTGCATGGCTGATAAAGCGGTCACAAGCAGATATTGAACAGCGAGTTCAACATCTGGTTCCAGGATGACAGCACCCTCGCGGGGACATAGGACTCTGCTAGTGGGTCTACAGCTGGTGAACTCCAAGGAAGAGCAGTTAGAATTTACCCTAAATTCTTACAAGTGCAAAATTATCTGGTCTAACCAACCGATCAAAGATGCAGTAACATCCGTCTTACCAGGATCCAAGGTGATCGCCCCACTGACAGGATGACGCTAGGGGCACCTTTGGACTCGAATGTCACTGATGAAATTCTCAATAAAATGTGAATAAGCTAAAGAGGACAGAAAAAAGAATAGGTATTTTGGATGCACACGATGCTTTGTACCTCCTCACAAGGTGCCTGGCTTCGCCCAGGCTTACCTATTTCCTAAGGTGTGCTCTCCTCTTTTGAAAGCTTCAGAATAACAGATTATGACGCACTCCTAAAATCAATAGTTGAAAGCACATACCTGTGAACTGGTAGAGGCTGGATCACACTGCCAACATACGTGTCCATTAAGAAACTGGGTAACGCTGACAACATATCTGGATTCCTTATGTAATGTTGTCAACTTACCTGCATCCTGGACGAGTTTAGGTAGCGCTGGCAACATGCATGTGACCCGCATGACAGGTCTACAATGATAGCAACATATACCTGTGTTCTAAGAAAGCAATGCAACGCTGCCAACACACACTGCTGCTGAGTCATAAGTGATGTTGAAACAGTCCTGCCAACAATCTAACAGCTTCCTTGACATGAAAATGAGCCGAGCTGCACAATACATGTGAGACGCTTCACGATACTTTCATAAACATTCCAACACTAGGGAACGTATCACACACGTTTTCAGAAGTTTTCCTTCATATGAGAAAAGGAAGATATGAAGGAGGTGATAATGCCGGCCAGCCAGCCACGTCCCACTGCCAAGACCTGAGCAAGATACTCCACGATGCGAGTTAATGCACCACAAATCCCTCCTTACCATGCCAATAGCCTTCTCCCAGCCGCCGAGGGCTATCAGCTCTTCTTGCGGACACGACGGTCGATTTAATGTAAATTACTTTGCCTTTAGAGGGCTCGAGGGTCCTGCGTCAATGGGTACATGGTGTGAGGGAGGTGAGGCGTGCTCGCCAGCCTCGAGTGAGCCACCAATCATAGACGAGTGTGATGTAATACCCAGTCACGCCTGAACGTAATTGGTCCTTTGCACTAATGAGCAGAGGATCGAGTGTACCGCAAAGTGCGGGGTTTTGTGCCTATGACTTGGACTGTGAAGTGGGCTCTCAAGGGCTTGGTCGGGCTTTATGGAGCAAGTTCTCGTGGCACGCTCAAGTGAGCTGCTAATATGGAGTAAACCAGGCCATTTCTACACCCTAATTTATTTTTAATATATTTATTCTTAAATAAAACAATATTAACCCAACTCGCACAAATGAAAATGAATCCCTCTAGACAAATCTGGGACAATGACGTTGATGTAATATTGAATCAGAGTTGAAAACGTATATCCAACGTTGGTTAAGCATTACTCGAATACGTTTTGCCCACTGGACTTAAGTGATGTCATTTCGATCCATCCCTGGACACTTATCAAGGTCCAAGACGGACCGAAACGTCGTCACTTTCAAAAGAGAAGGTCGGGACTTGTGTTCGTATTTCAACCAGGTTACTGTGACATGTTCTCTTCCTTCAATAGAACTCGTTCGATTAATAGGTTAGCGTAGCTGATTTTATATTTATAATTCAACGGAATGATATCATGATAAGATATCATGATATCTTATCCCCAAACCAAACAAGCAGGTTGGCGAGGGACCTAGTTTCAGGCCACCAAGGTTACAGTTCAACCAACGCGGCGGTTGAGTTGCTATGGAAATACGATATGCTGTAACTAGCTACACATATGTATATACATGCGAACAAGCTTGAATGGTCCCAAAGCATATATGCAACTGAAAACTCCACACCGCATAAGTGACTCGAATCCGGACCGCCAGGAGCACATTGCAACTGGTGTACACGGTGCCTTAAACCACTCGACTATCAGTGACCGTACAAAAGGCAGTGATAGCCGAGGCTATTTGAACCACCACCCCGATGGCACTTATGTATATACATATATATCTATATTTCATTCACTTGGACCATCAGAGCCTCAAACAGCGGAATACAAAAGTTGCAGCCGCAGTCCTACAAACTATGGTGGTTAGTAACTTACATGACTGAGAAGTGGATCACTTAATACCTCTATACTCAAGTAGCACCCAGGGGAAGGCTTAAAGTTTCAGTTGGATACCAGTTGGGTGTCTCTGGGATCATTCCTTATTGCGGGTGTTCGTGGCTCAGTTGGTAGGACTGCGGGCTGCTGCCTTTGGGAGCCGCAGTCCGAGAATACAATGATCCAAGTGAGTACTGGAGCACTGGAGTACCTTTCCCTCCTGCCTGCATCTCCAACTTATGCACTAGTCTTAACGGGGTACTATGTCAAAGGCTTTCTGGCAATACAAATATATGCAGTGCGCTCACCCATCTCTTTCTTGTCTAATTTTTGTCGCCTTTGGATAGAATTATATTGATCCTGTGAGGCAAGATTTATCATACCTGAACCCATGCTGGTGGTGTTACAAAGTTTCTTCTCCAAATATGTCTAGATATGAGTGTATAAATGTGTGTGTGTGAGTGTGAGAGTGTGTGTATGTCTGAACAACCCGTCCTCCTAATAGAACGTCGCATTTTGACGTATATTTTACCCAAAGCCAAAATTCGTCGTACTAGAAAATGGCAGCGGCTCACGACATTGACATACTGTCCCGTTTTCTGTTTTGAGTTCTCTGGTAGGTTAAGATAAGGGCACTTTAGTACGACAGTTCCTTGACGTTGGGAAATAATATAAAAATAATAAATGTGCATAAACTTTATTAATATCTTTTACTACAACATTATTAAAGAAAACTCATGTTAGGAGCAGAGTTCCTGGAATTAACGATTGACTGGCAGGTCATTTATTTAAAACCTCTCATCCCTTTACACCGTGATTAATGATAAAGCTTTCTTGACCTGGCCGGGCCTTAGCCAGGAACCTTTAGAGAGAAGATATAAGAGGTGACCAGCGCTGATGGGTAGCCAGGAAACCCATCAGGTCACCAGGATATTTTTGATACTCATACACAGTCGTGTTCCTTAGCAGACTGGGCGGAATCGGCATGATGGTAGACGTTCAGTTTGGTGTTGAGGTTAAGGCCTATCAATCACAGGAGGGTATTAACGCCACCACAATACCTTACTAATCAACAAGCAAAAACAATGTTATACTGACAGAGACGTTAGAAAGAATTTTTTCAGTGTCAGAGTAGTTAATAAATGGAATGCACTAGGAAGTGATGTGGTGGAGGCTGACTCCATACACAGTTTCAAATGTAGATATGATAGAGCCCAGTAGGCTCAGGAATCTGTATACCAGTTGATTGACAGTTGAGAGGCGGGACCAAAGAGCCAGAGCTCAACCCCTGCAAGCACAACTAGGTGAGTACTGAACATAGCTCATGATTAAAGCTTATTTTCGGTCTATAAACACAGATGAAAGGGGGTACAGCTCTCAGTGTAATACTGTTAGTATATATAAGAACAAATAATAATAATCTGTGTTTCATTAAGTTTTTGTCTCCTGCTCTCCTTTTTATGTTGTGCATTTTCCAAGGAAAAAATCACAAAAACATGAAACAAAGAAATTCACAGGTTTCTTCCAAAATAATTATCCCTCGGTCACTGAAACCACGAGAAAGATGGCGTTCAAAAATAACAAAGAAATTTATAATAAAAATTCTTTTGCAGATTAATAAAAAAATAATAATAATGCTGTAATTTAAAGGAAAATTCATTTACAGGGTGTTCCAGCGAGGGTTAAATTAATTAGGTTACATGTAATGCGATAAAGGGGCTCTAAATTATATTCACGAACAAAACAATTATTTCTAATGTTAATGAATTTTGAAACTTTTTTTTTTGCTTAACGCATAAAAGTGCAGCGAAGCTTGCAAACACACATTTTATGTTATATTAATTCAGTAATAATGACAAGTTTACAGATACGGTTAAAACTGTTGATATAGTACTATATTATTCTCATTAAAATTACAAAATATTTACACACATCATTTAACCAGCTAAGAATCAAATGAGAATTCGTATAAGTATTCTTGATATGTTCGTGATTGGTGTTCAGAGAATGCGGATTTTTCTGATTACAAATGAGGTCTGTCCGTGTGTGTGTATTGTCTCTTTAAAACGAGAGTGTGTTGAGAGGTAGAAATAGCCTAAGCTACTCTATCCCTTTGAGATGTATTTCTTTCTTGTCTCGATAAACATACTTGACCTTGAACTTGAACGAGAGTGTGGAGGTCAGTGGCCACCACAGCCTGCCAGTGTGCAGGAGGAGAACCACACAGAATGGTGCTAAAGCAACTAAAGTGGTCTAAATACGTCTAAATATACGGCAACATAGTCTAAATACGGCACTTTCTAAAGTCTCGTAATACACACCCGGACTTACCAAAGTTTCTGAAAGATTAGGTCAATGATTAAAGCACGAATTATTTCCATATTTTTTCGTTATTCTTCACTTGGAAAATAAATTAAAATTAGCCTTGCAAAGTAAATTATTTACTTTGGATGGGTGTGACTCGTGTTGTTGACGAACAACTTAGTGCAACTAACGCTCAACTTCATTATCTATAAGAAGTTGCACTCTCATCTAATCCAACTTGAATTAACTTTTCCTCTGATTCCGAAAATGTTGAAGAGAACTTCAGTGAAACGCATCTTTTAGCGACACAAGTCAAGCTAAATACAATTGTAAAATGAACTTTGGTGTGCTAACGTGTCAAATTCCGAGGACAAGAACATAAGAAATATCGAGAAGATTTGCCAAACAATTTTTATCCTAACCCTGGTCAGGCCTAGTGGTGAAAGTACTGGACACGCTAAGATGCATGGAGCCCCGGGGTGTCTGGGTTCGAATCCTTCTGGGGTGAGGATTTTTCTGTTGCATATTGGCTTTGGGACCATTCAAGCTTCTTCGCACACACAACACACACACACACACACACACACACACACACACACACACACACATATATATATATATATATATATATATATATATATATATAATATATATAGTAATATGTCGTACCTAGTACCAGAAACGCACTTCTCAACCTACTATGCAAGGCCCAATTTGCTAATAGGCCAAGTTTTCATGATTAATTGTTTTTCAGACTACCTAACCTACCTAACCTAACCTTACCTATAAAGATCGGTTTAGGTTAGGTTAGGTAGGGTGGTTAGGTTCGATCATATATCTACATTAATTTTTACTCCACTAAAAAAAAAATTACTCATATATAGTGAATGGTAGCTGTATCTTTCATAAGAAAAAAATAGAGAAAATATATTAATTCAGGAAAACTTGGCTTATTAGGCAAATGGGGCCCTTGCGTAGTAGGCCAAAAAGTGAGTTCTGGCTACTAGGTACGACATATATATATATATATATATATATATATATATATATATATATATATATATATATATATATATATATATATATATATATATATATCACTAAGAACTCTTTGACCCGGCCAGGATTCGAACCCATGCCGTCCAGGATCACCCCTAAACGTACACAGTACCGTGACCACCGCACCAATGATCGTCTATCGATCATTGGTGCGGTGGTCACGGTACTGTGTACGTTTAGGGGTGATCCTGGACGGCATGGGTTCGAATCCTGGCCGGGTCAAAGAGTTCTTAGTGATATATGGCTTGCGCGTTCATGCAGCTTTCTCACATATATATATATATATATATATATATATATATATATATATATATATATATATATATATATATATATATATGTCGTACCTAGTAGCCAGAACGCACTTCTCAGCCTACTATGCAAGGCCCGATTTGCCTAATAAGCCAAGTTTTCATGAATTAATTGTTTTTCGACTACCTAACCTACCTAACCTAACCTAACCAAACTTTTTCGGCTACTTAACTTAACTTAACCTATAAAGATAGGTTAGGTTAGGTTAGGTAGGGTTGGTTAGGTTCGGTCATATAACTACGTTAATTTTAACTCCAATAAAAAAAAATGACCTCATACATAATGAAATGGGTAGCTTTATCATTTCATAAGAAAAAAAATTGAGAAAATATAATAATTCATGAAAACTTGGCTTATTAGGCAAATCGGGCCTTGCATAGTAGGCTGAGAAGTGCGTTCTGGCTACTAGGTACGACATATATATATAAATATATATATATATATATATATATATATATATATATATATATATATATATATATATATATATATATATATATATATACGAACAAGCCTGAATGGTCCCCAGGACTATATGCAACTGAAAACTCACACCCCAGAAGTGACTCGAATCCATACTGCCAGGAGCACTCTGCTGGCATACAGGACGCCTTAACCACTCGACCAACACGACCGGACATAAGGAGGTGATAGCCGAAGCTATTTGAACCCTCCCCCCCCCCCGCCGGCACTCGGTTAGTAATCTTGGGCATGGCATTTTATCAAATCACCTCATTCTTTGGGGCACACGTGAGGAACACAAATGCGAACAACCCTGAATGGTCCCCAGGACTATATGCAACTGAAAACTCACTCCCCAGAAGTGACTCGAACCCATATTGCCAGAAGCACTCTGCTGGCGTACAGGTCGAGTGGTTAAGGTGTCCTGTACGCCAGCAGAGTGCTCCTGGCAGTATGGGTTCGAGTCACTTCTGGGGTATGAGTTTTCAGTTGCATATAGTCCTGGGGACCATTCAGACTTGTTCGCCTTTGTGTTCCTCACGTGTGCCCCAAAGAATGAGGTGATTTGATAAAATGCCATGCCCAAGATTACTAACCGAGTCTATCACCTCCTTATGTCCGGTCGTGTTGGTCGAGTGGTTAAGGCGTCCTGTATGCCAGCAGAGTGCTCCTGGCAGTATGGGTTCGAGTCACTTCTGGGGTGTGAGTTTTCAGTTATATATATATATATATATATATATATATATATATATATATATATATATATATATATATATATATATATATAAATCAAGGTGATTGGTAAAGATGTTGAAAAAAAAGTCTGAAACAAAAGAGTGCGCCTTTGATCAGCCGCTGAGCCAGAACAGAGACATTGACCACCTTTAACACAACTCCTGAGACCTTAACCCCAGTATTTGTCCCCGACCATCCATCATAAATATTCTTTATGTCATCTTATGAAACTCTAAACTGCAATTTTCTCCGCCACGAATATTTCTTTAAAATGGTACACCTATAAGACAAGCCATCACGAGTGCTCTGATGTGAAACGATTTTCTTGCGTGATTCTTATTTTTCTTGGAATTTGTCTTATTTACCCGGAATACCATGTTTATGGAACACTAAGATCTGCTCCATTAAACTATTTCGAGAGTAATCATGGGGGAACAAAGGCAACGGCTTCGTCGAGGTCTGAAGGCGGGTGATGGTGGTGGTGTTAGAGGTGGTGGTGGTGGTATTGGTGTTAGTGGTGGTGGTGGTGTTAGAGGTGGTGGTGGTATTAGGGGTTGTGGTATTGATGTTAGTGGTGGTGGTGGTGTTGGGGGGGGGGTATTTGGAGTAATAACAATGGCTGTGTTTGAGGTGATAACTGAGATGTGTAGATGGGGGTGAGGGCATGTGGTGGTAGTTAGTACTCATCTAATTGTATTCACCTAATTGTGCTTGCGGGGGTTGAGCTTTGTCTCTTTGGTCCCGCCTCTCAACTGTCACTCAACTGGTGTACAGATTCCTGATCCAACTGGGCTCTATCATATCCACATTTGAAACTGTGTATGGAGTCAGCCTCCACCACATCACTGCCTAGAGGCAACAGTGGTAACACCACCTACCTGTCAGTGACTAAGAATTAAGTAGTGGGGCCTAAAATATGTACGTCATTCCCCCTCACTATGTGAACCCTTTCGGCCACAGGTATTTCATCTAGTCACCTCACCTGCAGGGGTCACGATAACAACATTTATGAGAAGAAGCTTAAATGGTCTCCAAGTCAATATGTAACAGAAAACTCCTCACCCTTACCTGTCTGAAATGAATATAATTAGTGAATGCTTAAGTGAGTGCTTAAGTGAATATAATTAGCAACCCCCAGCGCCACTGATGTACGATCCCTAGTACTTAAGACCACATGTTCGACCGTGCAAGAACAACTACGTGAGTACTACTAGGTGAGTACACATACCACACAATACACAAAAATATATATTTATATATATATATATATATATATATATATATATATATATATATATATATATATATATATATATATATATATTTATGCGAACAAGCCTGAATGGTCCCCAGGACTATATGCGAATGAAAACTCACACCCCAGAAGTGACTCCAACCCATACTCCCAGGAGCAACGCAACTGGTATGTACAGGGACGCCTTAAACCGCTTGACCATCACGACCGGACATAAGGAAGTGATAGCCTGAGCTATATGAACCACTTCCCCGCCGGCACTTGGATGGTTATCTTGGGCATAGCATTTTATCAAATCACCTCATTTTTGGGGGCAACACGTGAGGAACACAAATGCGAACATGCATGGATCGTACATGTGAACCTTTGTTCGCATTTGTGTTCCTCACGTGTTGCCCCAAAAAATGAGGTGATTTGATAAAATACTATGCCCAAGATAACCATCCAAGTGCCGGCGGGGAAGTGGTTCATATAGCTCAGGCTATCACTTCCTTATGTCCGGTCGTGATGGTCAAGCGGTTTAAGGCGTCCCTGTACATACCAGTTGCGTTGCTCCTGGGAGTATGGGTTCGAGTTACTTCTGGGGTGTGAGTTTTTATTCATATATATTTATATATATATTTATATATATATATATATATATATATATATATATGCAGGCGATGAGTCACAATAACGTGGCTGAAGTATGTTGACCAGACCACACACTAGAAGTTGAAGGGACGACGACGTTTCGGTCCGTCCTGGACCATTCACAGCGACTTGAGAATGGTCCAGGACGGACCGAAACGTCGTCGTCCCTTCAA
>WNGS01166011.1:2791056-2808387 GCA_020271785.1 Procambarus virginalis | reverse complement strand
TGGTGCTGGGGGCACCTGGTGTGTTGGTGCTGAGGGCACCTGTGTGTTGGTGCTGGGGGCACCTGGTGTGTTGGTGCTGGGGGGCACCTGGTGTGTTGGTGCTGGGGGGGCACCTGGTGTGTTGGTGCTGGGGCACCTGGTGTGTAGGTGCTGGGGGGCACCTGGTGTGGTGGTGCTGGGGGGCACCTGGTGTGGTGGTGCTGGGGGCACTGGTGTGGTGGTGCTGGGGGCACCTGATGTGTTGGTGCTGGGGCACCTGGTGTGTGGTGCTGGGGGCACCTGGTGTGGTGGGTGCGGGGGGCACCTGATGTGGTGGGGCTGGGGCACCTGGTGTGGTGGTGCTGGGGGCACCTGGTGTGGTGGTGCTGGGGCACCTGGTGTGGTGGTGCTGGGGGCACCTGGTGTGGTGGTGCTGGGGCACCTGGTGTGTAGGTGCTGGGGACACCTGGTGTGGTGGTGCTGGGGGGCACCTGGTGTGTTGGTGCTGAGGGCACCTGGTGTGTTGGTGCTGGGGGCACCTGGTGTGTTGGTGCTGGGGGCACCTGGTGTGTTGGTGCTGGGGGGGCCTGGTGTGTTGGTGCTGGGGGCACCTGGTGTGTAGGTGCTGGGGCACCTGATGTGTTGGTGCTGGGGGCACCTGGTGTGTTGGTGCTGGGGGCACCTGATGTGTTGGTGCTGGGAGCACCTGATGTGTTGGTGCTGGGGGCACTGATGTGGTGGTGCTGGGGGCACCTGGTGTGGTGGTGCTGGGGGCACCTGGTGTGGTGGTGCTGGGGGCACCTGGTGTGTTGGTGCTGGGGGGCACCTGGTGTGGTGGTGCTGGGGGCACCTGGTGTGGTGGTGCTGGGGGCACCTGGTTGTTGGTGCTGGGGGCACCTGGTGTGTGGTGCTGGAGGCACCTGTACTCACTTAGTTGTGCTTGCGGAGGTTGAGCTTTGGCTCTTTGGTCCCGCCTCTCAGCTGTCAATCAACTGGTGTACAGATTCCTGAGCTTATTGGGCTCTATCATATCTATACTTGAAACTGTGTATGGAGTCAGCCTCCACCACATCACTTCCTAATGCATTCAATTTGTCAACTACTCTGACACTGAAAAAGTTCTTTCTAACGTCTCTGTGGCTCATTTGGGTACTCAGTTTCCACCTGTGTCCCTTGTTCGCGTACCAGTCGTGTTGAACATCTTATCCTTATCTACCCTGTCAATTCCTCTGAAAATTTTGTAGATAGTGATCATGTCTCCCCTTACTCTTCTGTCCTCCAGTGTCGTGAGGTGCATATATATTTTCGGCTGAAAATTTTTAATGTCTTTTAGTCATTCCTTAACTTTTAATATAATATGTTATGTGCAGTTTTTTATATCCTGAGGCTATGCTGACATGGGGGACAGAGCCGACTGTAACTGTAACCCTTAGAGAACCTTGGCAACAACGGCCGTAGCACCCTGCAAGCACACGAAGGAGTCTACACGTAGGTGAGTACACGAACACGTAACAATCAAGTAACCATCACAAGGACTGAAGCATTAAACAATCACAGTCAGAGAGCAAGCCTCAGAGAACCATATCAGAAGAATGATATGAAAGTATTTCACAAAAGTCATCAGAATGGAATCACTGCTACTTCATCGCCAGATCTCCATTGTGTGGGAAATAAATGGATCCCCAGGAATTGTGGGCGCGAAGTGTTATTTGAAGTGACGCTAGAGCCGCCTGTGATAAAGTCGGGCTGTGAGCCCCGATAATGCCTACTTTGAGACAAATGTCTTGGAAGAAGAATAGGGGATATCTCTTGTTCTTCGTCACATTTCAGACGTCTTATATTTGTTGTTATTCCTGAGGACTGAGAGTGTACCAGAACGCTGAGTCCCTCGCCAAGTTGAGTGTGTGTGTGTCAGAGTGTGCTTGGTTCATTGGTAATCTTCGACTCACTTCACTGATCTGGGAGAACGAAGATAAACACATGTTCTGTAAAACGAACATGTGTTCGTTTACAGAAGACCGTTTTACAACCGAAGACGATTGACCCAATCGTCTTCGGTCCTACTATGAGTTAATACACTGCAGCTAATTAAACTTAAACCAATAATCCGCCTACCCATTCTGCAGCCCTCAACACCATCACCCTGCAGCCCTCAGCACCATCACCCTGCAGCCCTCAGCACCATCACCCAGCAGCTCTCAGCACCATCACCCTGCAGCCCTCAGCACCATCACCCTGCAGCCCTCAGCACCATCACCCTGCAGCCCTCAGCACCATCACCCAGCAGCTCTCAGCACCATCACCCTGCAGCCCTCAGCACCATCACCCTGCAGCCCTCGCACCATCACCCTGCAGCCCTCAGCACCACCACCCTGCAGCCCTCAGCACCATCACCCTGCAGCCCTCAGCACCATCACCCTGCAGCCCTCAGCACCATCACCCTGCTGCCCTCAGCACCATCACCCTGCAGCCCTCAGCACCATCACCCAGCAGCTCTCAGCACCATCACCCTGCAGCCCTCAGCACCATCACCCAGCAGCTCTCAGCACCATCACCCTGCAGCCCTCAGCACCATCACCCTGCAGCCCTCAGCACCATCACCCTGCAGCCCTCAGCACCATCACCCTGCGGCCCTCAGCACCATCACCCTGCAGCCCTCAGCACCATCACCCAGCAGCTCTCAGCACCATCACCCTGCAGCCCTCAGCACCATCACCTGCAGCCCTCAGCACCATCACCCTGCAGCCCTCAGCACCACCACCCTGCAGCCCTCAGCACCATCACCCTGCAGCCCTCAGCACCATCACCCTGCAGCCCTCAGCACCATCACCCTGCTGCCCTCAGCACCATCACCCTGCAGCCCTCAGCACCATCACCCAGCAGCTCTCAGCACCATCACCCTGCAGCCCTCAGCACCATCACCCAGCAGCTCTCAGCACCATCACCCTGCAGCCCTCAGCACCATCACCCTGCAGCCCTCAGCACCATCACCCTGCAGCCCTCAGCACCATCACCCAGCAGCCCTCAGCACCACCACCCTGCAGCCCTCAGCACCATCACCCTGCAGCCTTCAGCACCACCACCCAGCAGCCCTCAGCACCACCACCCTGCAGCTCTCAGCACCATCACCCTGCAGCCTTCAGCACCACCACCCAGCAGCCCTCAGCACCATCACCCAGCAGCCCTCAGCACCATCACCCAGCAGCCCTCAGCACCACCACCCTGCAGCCCTCAGCACCATCACCCTGCAGCCTTCAGCACCACCACCCAGCAGCCCTCAGCACCATCACCCAGCAGCCCTCAGCACCATCACCCAGCAGCTCTCAGCACCACCACCCTGCAGCCCTCAGCACCATCACCCTGCGGCCCTCAGCACCATCACCCTGCAGCCCTCAGCACCATCACCCTGCAGCCCTCAGCACCATCACCCTGCAGCCCTCAGCACCATCATCCTGCAGCCCTCAGCACCACCACCCAGCAGCCCTCAGCACCATCACCCTGCAGCCCTCAGCACCATCACCCTGCAGCCCTCAGCACCATCACCCTGCAGCCCTCAGCACCATCACCCTGCGGCCCTCAGCACCATCACCCTGCAGCCCTCAGCACCATCACCCTGCAGCCCTCAGCACCATCACCCTGCAGCCCTCAGCACCATCACCCTGCAGCCCTCAACACCATCACCCTGCGGCCCTCAGCACCATCACCCTGCAGCTCTCAGCACCATCACCCTGCAACCCTCAGCACCATCACCCTGCAGCCCTCAGCACCATCACCCTGCGGCCCTCAGCACCATCACCCTGCAGCTCTCAGCACCATCACCCTGCAGCCTCAGCACCATCACCCTGCGGCCTCAGCACCATCACCCTGCAGCCCTCAGCACCATCACCCTGCAGCCCTCTGGCTGGCTGGGAATAATTTATCTGGACAGTGTCGCAGCCTCCGTCGCATCCCGTCGGGACAGTCTCGGGAGAATTCTTAAAAAAGTCAAACGTCCACAGAACCGAACATTTCTGCTCATCTCAGCCTCGCCGCTCGTAACTTGAAAAATATTGTCTAAAATTTTACATGATAGAATTATTGCATTTATTTCCATAACCACAGAACAGTCATAGGAGTAAAGTTACAATTTTTATAATGCGGAGTTGAGTAAAATGAAGCATATTTTATGCAGACATCAGGTTCATCACACACACAGAAATCACAATTGCCTGATGCATCAAATGAACAAATGTCGATTAAGGCAGCGTCTGGGATGCTCTCGGACGCAGGTTCGAATCCTTGTCACGGCCCTTGTGGATTTGTTCATCAGGTTCCTCATAAAGATATGTGAGCATATGCCAAATGACGTCAAGCCACAGTAAGAAAGGTAATCAGTAGAAGAAAGCGCTGGGCCAGTATGATTTTAGCAATTGGAAAAAATTTTGGGACGAGATGAGTGCTGGGATGTAAGAACGCAACCCAAGCACTTGGACCATCGGTGATCGAACGCCGTGCTTGCAAGAAGCAAAACCGTTGTTATACAAACCAATCTAATTATATGGATGACAAACCGTGCTGTGAATACCATCCCTCCAGATGATATTCCTGACAGAGATTTCAGTTATAGAGCATCACCTCAGACTTACACAATGGCAGCATTGTTTACGTTTGGTCACGCTCAATAATGCTGCATGAAGGCTACCCGCGATGCCTCGGTACTTAACATTGATCTCAACGAAAAATATTGATGATCTGGAGTTATTGTCTTAGAACTGAAACTCTCGATCATACTTTTGTAGCACAGTCGGCTTCTTTCTCGACTTACAATCGACATTTCCGGGTTCAAATCTCGGGCAGGATTGAAATAGATCGCATTTCCTACCACCTAATGCAACTGTTCACCAAGCAAGAAATATATACCCAGGGATAGCTTGTTGTGGGGCCGCACCCTGGGCAGGGTCAATAATTCGACCTTGGGGGGAACTCGATATAAGCCTAACAATTATATATACACTGGCCGTCTGTCCCCAGACACAATGAATTATAATTATGGCTTTAGTATTGATGCCCCCGACGATACTCTGGGGCATTGATGCCACCGACCATACTCTGGGGCATTGATGCCACCGACCATACTCTGGGGCATTGATGCCACCGACCATACTCTGGGGTATTGATGCCACCGACCATACTCTGGGGTATTGATGCCCTCGACCATACTCTGGGGGTATTGATGCCCTCGACCATACTTTGGGGCATTGATGCCACCGACCATACTCTGGGGTATTGATGCCCCCGACCATACTCTGGGGTATTGATGCCCCCGACCATACTCTGGGGCATTGATGCCACCGACCATACACTGGGGCATTGATGCCCTCGACCATACTCTGGGGCATTGATGCCCCCGACCATACTCTGGGGTATTGATGCCCTCGACCATACTCTGGGGGTATTGATGCCCTCGACCATACTCTGGGGTATTGATGCCCCCGACCATACTTTGGGGCATTGATGCCCCGACCATACTCTGGGGTATTGATACCCCGACCATACTCTGGGGTATTGATGCCCTCGACCATACTCTGGGGTATTGATGCCCCCGACCATACTCTGGGGCATTGATGCCCTCGACCATACTCTGGGGTATTGATGCCCCCGACCATACTCTGGGGTATTGATGCCCTCGACCATACTCTGGGGCATTGATGCCCTCGACCATACTCTGGGGCATTGATGCCCTCGACCATACTCTGGGGTATTGATGCCCCCGACCATACTCTGGGGCATTGATGCCCTCGACCATACTCTGGGGTATTGATGCCCCCGACCATACTCTGGGGTATTGATGCCCCCGACCATACTCTGGGGTATTGATGCCCCCGACCATACTCTGGGGTATTGATGCCCCCGACCATACTCTGGGGTATTGATGCCCCGACCATACTCTGGGGCATTGATGCCCTCGACCATACTCTGGGGTATTGATGCCCCCGACCATACTCTGGGGTATTGATGCCCCCGACCATACTCTGGGGTATTGATGCCCTCGACCATACTCTGGGGTATTGATGCCCTCGACCATACTCTGGGGTATTGATGCCCTCGACCATACTCTGGGGCATTGATGCCCTCGACCATACTCTGGGGCATTGATGCTCCCGACCATACTCTGGGGTATTGATGCCCCGACCATACTCTGGGGCATTGATGCCCTCGACCATACTCTGGGGCATTGATGCCCCCGACCATACTCTGGGGCATTGATGCCCCGACCATACTCTGGGGGTATTGATGCCCACGACCATACTCTGGGGTATTGATGCCCCCGACCATACTCTGGGGTATTGATGCCCTCGACCATACTCTGGGGTATTGATGCCCTCGACCATACTTTGGGGTATTGATGCCCTCGACCATACTCTGGGGTATTGATGCCCCGACCATACTCTCGGGTATTGATGCCCTCGACCATACTCTGGGGTATTGATGCCCCCGACCATACTCTGGGGCATTGATGCCCTCGACCATTCTCTGGGGTTGAGGAGCGTCTACAGCGTCTGACATAAATATGTTGTATTCTGTTAACTTAATTAAATCATTAATGCTATTGTGTTCAATTCGAGATAATTGCTTATTATTTCAGATACGGATGAATGAACTTTTAATTGGCATTATCCAAATTACCGAACCACTCGCTTGTTAAGTAATAGTTTAAACTCTCTTTATAGAGAAATTGGCGTAATGTGCTTTGGGGCAATTTATCAGTCCTATTATAATTTAAAATATCTAAACCCTGAAATTAAGTATATAAAAATCGTCCTTTAATTAGCAATTATTTAAACTGGAGAGGAATGTCGAAGTTTTACAAATTGGAGAGCAATTAGTTTTTAAGAGTAAAGAGACTTTTGCTTTAATGGAAGTAATTTAACTTCACGTAACTATGACCGCTGGTTTGAATTAAGAGGCACTCCGAATATTGGGTCAGTTTCTTATATGATAACATGTGCTTATGTTTGAGTGTGTTTGAGTGTGTTTGAGTGTGTGAGTGTGTGAGAGTGTGTTTGAGTGTGTGAGAGTGTGTGTGAGTGTGTGAGTGTGTGAGACTGTGGGAGATTACTACCACCTTTATCCATTATTCCACCACAGCCTCTTTTAATGGGAAATTTTCAGAATCTTAGTCGGAAGTTAAACTGTCTTGTTGGTAAATAAATAACTGACCACTACAGCTGCGGCCTCACTTCTTGCAAGGTCGGCGTTCGATTCACCCCGTCCTTATATCCAAGCTCCGTGTCCTCATGTCCAATCTGAGGAAGCTGGATACATTATCGGATATGGTGTAAGTTGATATTCTCAGGTCATATTCTCAGAAGATATTCTTATAAGAATTTCCGTAAAACGCGATGTTAATGTAATGCATAGTTTAAGTAATCTAACTTAATTTATATACGTGCAATAATTAACATGGGAAATAAAATACTAAGTAATCCAACATAGCTGCATGGAAGGTAATATAATACAGTATTGCATTATGATGGATTTTTATTAATTGTAATAAAATTCCATCAAGGCTGAACAATGAGACGAACGCCCTCGTGACACAATCATTATAAACTCAATTTAAAACTGTAACATATTTATCAATCACGGTCTTACTATGTGTGTACATAAGAGGTAAACAAATATATTATAATCCGCTGATGCAGTGTGTCGGGTAAACAGGTCTATCCGTACACAAGTTTTTCGTACATTGATCGTTTCTATTTGATAAAACAACGTATATCGTTAGATCAGGTTCAGTTAGGCTAGATTCCGATAGGTTTTGTTAATTTAGGTTTGTTTATGTTAGGGAGCCGGTCGGCCGAGCGGACAGCACGCTGGACTTGTGATCCTGTGGTCCTGGGATCGATCCCAGGCGCCGGCGAGAAACAATGGGCAGAGTTTCTTTCACCCTATGCCCCTGTTACCTAGCAGTAAAATAGGTACTTGGGTGTTAGTCAGCTGTCACGGGCTGCTTCCTGGGGGTAGAGGCCTGGTCGAGGACCGGGCCGCGGGGACACTAAAAAGCCTCGAAATCATCTCAAGATAACCTCAAGATAGGTATTGTAGGTTTTAACCTTCGAAGTGACGTGCATCCTACGGGATTAATAAATAATTCATAGTGTTATCCGTGTTAAATTATCTGCTATCATTATCCAGTTCAGTGTACAATTTTCTGGAGACAAGCTACACCAAATTATTAACTAGAGTGATCTATACAAATTGCAACAGATTCTATACAATCTGTGACGCAAAACGGCATCCCTGCTGCTAAGCAGCAAGTGAATCAACGACATGTAACGTGTCGTAGCACAGCAGACACAGCAGACACAGAGGGAGCGAGCTGGGTAATAGACCTGCAGGGGTCTCAGGTAACGTCCAGTAGGCAAGAATTAACCAGGGGTCACTTCCAATAAAGAACTGACAAGATAGGACCAATTCTGGTGAAATGAGTAGCTTTAAAATAAAATGAAGTCGATTTTGCGTGAGTTTAATCTGAGTAAATCAAGAGTTGTGTAAAATAATCTGGGCTAGTTACTGAGTTTAGGGCGGGCTGGTGTGGGAGGGGAAGATAATGACATTGTAGGCAAAATGTTTAAACAACATACCACTGACCTAGTCTGTGACCTAATATATATAGATGGCTAGTCTATCATACCACTGCACTTGTGATTGATGGCTTATCATACCACGACACTAATGATGGCTGGATTTTCATACTTCTGCTCTTACGAAGTATGTTATATCACACCACTGGGGGCTTACAATGATTGACCTATCATACCCTTGCACTTGCGACGTACTAGCCTATCCACAATACTTTAGTAGCATACCTTGTCATAACTAGATGGATGAAGGTCACAGGACTAGTGCAAGGTAAAGAGGGTGATAGAAAATATAATAAAAATAATACTATGATGATGTTGGAAGAGGGAATTTTTTATGTTTAACATGTTAAAAAAAAGTTGAGTGGGAAAACTAGACAAGACTCAAAAATGGATAAAGATGAGCATTTGCAAGAAAAAATAGCATCAGAATTAATTAAAGGAAAATAATAAAAACTGAGGAATTGCACAAGAGGGGAGACACAGATACATAAGAGGGTAATAGTTAGCGAGGGGCATAGATCCTCGATAATGAGAGAGGCAGCGGGGAAAGGAGACAGATGTCTGTGCTCCAAATTAACGCATGGCTCAACACAAAGAGGAATATGTTCTTGTTAAAGCCATGACCCAACACAGAAATGTCTGTACCTCCATTAAAGCCATGACCCAACACAGAAATGTCTGTACCTCCATTAAAGCCATGACCCAACACAGAAATGTCTGTACCTCCATTAAAGCCATGACCCAACACAGAAATGTCTGTACCTCCATTAAAGCCATGACCCAACACAGAAATGTCTGTACCTCCATTAAAGCCATGACCCAACACAGAGATGGCTGTGCCTCCATTAAAGCCATGACCCAACACAGAAATGTCTTTACCTCCATTAAAGCCATGACCCAACACAGAAATGTCTGTACCTCCATTAAAGCCATGACCCAACACAGAGATGTCTGTACCTCCATTAAAGCCATGACCCAACACAGAAATGTCTGTACCTCCATTAAAGCCATGACCCAACACAGAAATGTCTGTACCTCCATTAAAGCCATGACCCAACACAGAAATGTCTGTACCTCCATTAAAGCCATGACCCAACACAGAAATGTCTGTACCTCCATTAAAGCCATGACCCAACACAGAAATGTCCGTACCTCCATTAAAGCCATGACCCAACACAGAAATGTCTGTACCTCCATTAAAGCCATGACCAAACACAGAAATGTCTGTACCTCCATTAAAGCATGGAGACACCCGGCCCAGCCTCCACCATCCCCTTCAGCTATTATGGCCAATATTCTCCTACATTATTGGAACATTGGCGTTATTGGCACAGCCCCCCGCGCGCCAGACCCTTCCCTTAACCCGACAATTAGTTCTAACCTGCAAGTTTACTTTGCAGCGCAAAAATCTCTATGTTGATATTAAATATTTGAAGTACGAATGTTTATAGAGGGGGAGCTCCGGAAGGTATTACTAAATAAAATGTTCTTAAAGAAGGTAAACACTAATCTATCTATCTATATATATATATATATATATATATATATATATATATAATATATATATATATATATATAATATATATATATATATATATATATATATATATGTGTGTGTGTGTGGTGTGTGTGTGTGTGTGTGTGTGTGTGTGTGTGTGTGTGTGTGTGTGTGTGTGTGTGCTCACCTATTTGTGCTTGCGGGTGTTGAGTTTTGGCTCTTTGGTCCCGTCTCTCAACTGTCAATCAACTGGTGTACAGATTCCTGAGCCTACTGGGCTCTGTCATATCTACATTTGAAACTGTGTATGGAGTCAGCCTCCAACACATCACTGCCTAGTGCATTACACCTGTTAACTACTCTGACACTGAAAAAGTTCTTTCTAACGTGCATGTGGCTCATGTGGGTACTCAGTTTCCACCTGTGTCCCCTTGTTCGCGTACCACTCGTGTTGAATAGTTTATCCTTGTCTACCCGGTCGATTCCACTGAGGATTTTGTAGGTAGTGATCAAGTCTCCCCTTACTCTTCTGTCTTCCATTGTCGTAAGGTATATTTCCCGCAGCCTTTTCCTCGTAACTCATGCCTCTTAGTTCTGGGACTAGTCTAGTGGCATATCTTTGAACTTCTTCCAGCTTCGTCTTGTGCTTGACAAGGTACGGGCTCCATGCTGGGACCGCATACTCCAGGACTGGTCTTATATATGTATATAACAAGATGAAATTGTTTAAGTAATAATCTAATATGAGGTCTGATAAAGACCTTTTGTACCCTCTGTAATGCTTTTGCGCTACCGCTCACAGGATGAGTATAGGGTGCACAATAAACTAGCCGCCTTCGGCGGCAACAATCAAAATATGTGGTATACAAGATTTTGAACGATTCCTTACACAGGTTCCTGAAGGCTCTTCTGATGTTAGCCAGCCTTGCATACGTCGCAGACGTAATTCTTTTTATGTGGGCTTCAGGAGACAGGTTTGGTGTGATATCAACTCCTAGATCTTTCTCTCTGTCCGTTTCATCTGTGTGTGTGTGTGTGTGTGCGTGTGTACTCACCTAGTTGTACTCACCTAGTTGTGCTTGCAGGGTTGAACTCTGGCTCTTTGGTCCCGCCTCTCAACCGTCAATCAACAAGTACAGTTCCTGAGCCTATTGGGCTCTATCATATCTACACTTGAAACTGTGCATGGCGTCAACCTCCACCACATCGCTTCCTAATGCATTCCATTTGTCAACCACTCTGACACTAAAAAAGTTCTTTCTAATATCTCTGTGGCTCATTTGGGCACTCAAGTTTCCATCTGTGTCCCCTAGTGCGTGTGCCCCTTGTGTTAAACAGCCTGTCTTTATCAACCCTGTCGATTCCCCTGAGAATCTTGAATGTGGTGATCATGTCCCCCCTAACTCTTCTGTCTTCCAACGAAGTGAGGTTTAATTCCCGTAGTCTCTCCTCGTAGCTCATACCTCTCAGCTCGGGTACTAGTCTGGTGGCAAACCTTTGAACCTTTTCCAGTTTAGTCTTATCCTTGACTAGATGTGGACTCCATGCTGGAGCCGCATACTCCAGGATTGGTCTGACATATGTGGTATATAATGTTCTGAAAGATTCCTTACACAAGTTTCTAAAGGCCGTTCTTATGTTAGCCAACCTGGCATATGCTGCTGATGTTATCCTCTTGATATGAGCTTCATGTGTGTGTGTGTGTGTGTGTGTGTGTGTACTCACCTATATGTACTCACCTATATGTGTCTGCAGGATCGAGCATTGACTCTTGGAGCATTGACTCTTGTGTGGTGTGTGTGTGTGTGTGTGTGTGTGTGTGTGTGTGTGTGTGTGTGTGTGTGTGTGTGTGTGTTTGTGTGTGTACTCACCTAGTTGTACTCACCTAGTTGTGTTTGTGGGGGATGAGCTCTGGCTCTTTGGTCCCTCCTCTCAACCGTCAATCAACAGGTGTACAGATTCCTGAGCCTATTGGGCTCTATCATATCTACACTTGAAACTGTGTATGGAGTCAGCCTCCACCACATCACTTCTAATGCATTCCATTTTTCAACCACTCTGACACTAAAAAAGTTCTTTCTAATATCTCTGTGGCTCATTTGGGCACTCAGTTTCCACCTGTGTCCCCTTGTGCGTGTGCCCCTTGTGTTAAATAGCCTGTCTTTATCTACCCTATCATTCCCATCAGAATCTTGAATGTGGTGATCATGCCCCCCTAACTCTTCTGTCTTCCAGCGAAGTGAGGTTTAATTCCCGTAGTCTCTCCTCGTAGCTCATGCCTCTCAGCTCGGGTACTAGTCTGGTGGCAAACCTTTGAACTTTTTCCAGTTTAGTCTCATCCTTGACTAGATATGGACTCCATGCTGGGGCTGCATACTCCAGGATTGACCTGACATATGTGATATACAATGTTCTGAATTATTCTTTACACAAGTTTCTGAATGCCGTTCGTATGTTGGCCAACCTGGCATATGCCGCTGATGTTATCCTCTTGATATGGGCTGCAGGAGACAGGTCTGGCGTGATATCAACCCCCAAGTCTTATTCTTTCTCTGACTCCTGAAGAATTTCCTCTCCCAGATGATACCTTGTATCTGGCCTCCTGCTCCCTACACCTATCTTCATTACATTACATTTGTTGGGTTAAACTCTAACAACCATTTGTTCGACCATTCCTCAGCTTGTCTAGGTCTTCTTGAAGCCTCAAACAGTCCTCATCTGTCTTAATCCTTCTCATAATGTGTGTGTGTGTGTGTGTGTGGTGTGTGGTGTGTGTGTGGTGTGTGTGTGTGTGTGTGTGTGTGTGTGTGTGTGTGTGTGTGTGTACTCACGTATTTGTGCTTGCGGGGGTTGAGCTTTGGCTCTTTGGTCCCGCCTCTTGTGTGTGTGTGTGTGTGTGTGGTGTTGTGTGTGTGTGTGTGTGTGGTGTGTGTGTGCGTGCGTGCGCGTGTGTGTGTGTGCGCGCGTACGATTTTGCTTGTGTGAATATATATGTCTGCTTGTGTGTAGTTCCTGGTGTGTTTTCTTTGTATGCGGGTTCTCATTGTGAATGCCTTTTTTTAATATTTTATTTACTAGAGTAAACAAGTGGAATACAATGAATTGATCTGAGCGAATGAACTAGTGTCTCCCCTCGGCCCGGCTTGTGTCTCCCCTCGGCCCGGCTTGTGTCTCCCCTCGGCCCGGCTTGTGTCTTCCCTCGGCCCGGCTTGTGTCTCCCTCGGCCCGGCTCGTGTCTCCCCTCGGACCTTATGTCTCCCTTAGAACAATTTTTCTCTCCCGGGCTGGGCTTTTCTCGTTGACAAAGGAGTCATCATTGACGCATTAATAAATGCGCTCGTTAATTGGAAGGTTGTTCGGTTATTTGATCCTTATATTACCGCTCAGTTCTGGCGTCTGTGTCGGTCATTACGGCACACATGCGTCTGTCTGGGTGGTTGGTGGCTCTCCTTTGTGTCAGATATTTCTGCTCTTTATGCTAGTCATGTTCTCTTATTATCTGAAAATGTTTTTTGTTTTTAAGCTTGTATCTATGTACACACACACATACATTGTGTGTGTGTGTGTATATATATATATATATTATATATATATATATATATATATATATATATATATATATATATATATATATATATATATATAATATATATATATACAAGGGGTACCACCTCTGGTGCAATTGCAGGGACCCACATCCTCGAAGAAGAAAACAAAGAGCATTCAGAGAAGATCTTGTGGATTCTCACTGAATACTTAATTCTTTTCTTCTCCTACCACCCCTATTATCACCCCTCCCCTATTATATACCCTACCCCTCCCCTTATATACCACCCCGCTTATATATATATATATATATATATATATATATATATATATATATATATATATATATATATATATATATATATATATATATATATGAATGAAAACTCACACCCAGAAGTGACTCGAACCCATGCTCCCAGGAGCAACGCAACTGGTAACTACGGGACGCCTTAATCCGCTTGACCATCACGACCGGACATAAGGAAGTGATAGCCTAAGCTATTTGAACCACTTCCCCGCCGGCACTTGGATGGTTATCTTGGGCATAGCATTTTATCAAATCACCTCATTCTTTGGAGCAAATCACCTCATTTCCTTATGTCCGGTCGTGATGGTCAAGCGGATTAAGGCGTCCCGTAGTTACCAGTTGCGTTGCTCCTGGGAGTATGGGTTCGAGTCACTTCTGGGGTGTGAGTTTTCATTCGCATATGGTCCTGGGGACCATTCAGGCTTGTTCGCATTTGTGTTCCTCACGTGTGCCCCAAAGAATGAGGTGATTTGATAAAATGCTATGCCCAAGATAACCATCCAAGTGCCGGCGGGGAAGTGGTTCAAATAGCTTAGGCTATCACTTCCTTATGTCCGGTCGTGATGGTCAAGCGGATTAAGGCGTCCCGTAGTTACCAGTTGCGTTGCTCCTGGGAGTATGGTTCGAGTCACTTCTGGGGTGTGAGTTTTCATTCGCATATAGTCCTGGGGACCATTCAGGCTTGTTCACATATATATATATATTGCTATCCACTATGTCCTAGGTAATAACTGTTCCTTCACCAAGACAATGAGCGTCTGGAACCTCTGAGCCACACAGGCGTTAGAGCTGGCAACTTTTACACAAAAAGGAAGCAAATCACTCCTCCTAGATCTCAGCTCTTCTTCGATACGATACTTATTTGATCTCGGACAAAACTCTCGACATTCCCTGGATATTAATATTTCCAAGACGCTCACGCCTCTCAGTGGTCGCGGGATCTTAACACTCCTGGATCCTAATATTGTCATGATCTCATCTTTACATGGATCTCTGCTTTCTCTTATCAGGAAATCCTGGATCTCAATTATACTTAATTTGTAACACTTTTCCATTTCATAGTAAGTTTCAACCCTTTCTTAATCCCTATACTTATACCATGTCAACACTTGGTCTGTAAAGCTCTTGTGAGGTGAGTGTACTGGCCTTTCCTGTGTTCCATTAGTCCGTCTTTTCTCTAAATTCCTCTGGATCTCAAAACTGCTGTTTGGGTTCTAACATTTCTTAATCTCATTAATCATTTCATTCCCAGCATTTTCAAGACCCAACAAGCCTTTGGATCCCACTTTTTTGGGATTCGATAATTCTCCACATTTCATACGTATCGGGTCCCAACACCTATAGGAGCTACAGGACTTCATCATTTCGAGGCTGACACCTGTCATGTCAGAGTGGCGAAGAATGAATGTTCTAAGAATTGAAAATGTTCTAGGATCCTACCTTGAGGTGATTGCTACCGGGAAATACATATGTACATATGCTGCGTCATACCTTGTTAACTTGGGCTCAACATCCCCGCGGCCCGGTCCTCGACCAGGCTGCCAGGCCTCCTCTTTGCATGATTTTGTGCCTCAGCATTAGCCGTAATGTCTAGCGTCGAGCAGGGTCACACAGTCCGTCCGAAGAAGTTCCACTGAACCTAGGAGCTAATTTCCCAGCACCCTGAAATTTCAGCTTGGGGTCCTTGGGCCAGATTCACGAACCAGTTACGCAAGTACTTACGAACCTGTACATCTTTTCTCAATCTTTGGCGGCTTTGTTTACAATTATTAAACAGTTAATGAGTTCCGAAGCACCAGGAGGCTGTTTATAACAATAACAAACAGTTGATTGGGAAGTTTTCATGCTTGTAAACTGTTTAATAAATGTAACCAAAGTCGTCAAAGATTCAGGAAAGATGTACACGTTCGTAAGTACTTGCGTAACTCTGCTTCGTGAATCTCGCCCCTTGTTCCCTAACCCCGAAGCCCCACAGATCACAAGAACCGACAAAGGGTCGTGGTCAGAGCCCTGAGGTCCCCTTTTACCTCTTGCCATTTTAAAGTTTTTCTAATTAGCGATTATGCTGCGTCGACAGATTTTTGACGGGATTTAATCAGGGTAGTCAGTCAGCTGTTGACAAACATGGATGCATGAGAGACTGCGTTCATGTGAAATTTAGGCGTAAACACGGCTGATCAGTCACCACGTCTCAGAATATAACGTTTCTAGTTCACACAACAAAAGTTTTGCATTACGGATTAACTCACTCAAATATTACGGAAGAGCAGTTAACTCACTCAAATATTAAGGAAGAGCAGTTAAATCACTCAAGCATTCAATTGAAATGTCCGATTTCAGAAATGTCCAGATATTGAAATGTCCGATATTCAAATGCCGATATTGAATGTCCGATATTGAAATGTCCGATATTGAAATGTCCGATATTCAAATGTCCGATATTCAAATGTCCGATATTCAAATGTCCGATATTCAAATGTCCAGATATTCCTGCTAATGGCAGTTGACGCGTGGATGCAGACATAAATATATTTGACTAAGCTATTTTATTATGCAAATGAGATAATGCTGTCAGGTGATGTTGCAAGTTCGTTGGTTATCTTGTCCTCGGCAGTGATATGGCAGGACACTTGGCTACTATCTTGACCTCATAAATGATGTGGCAAGTCTCTTGGGTCGTCTCTTGACCTCATAAATGATATGGCAAACTTCTTGAGTCGCCTCTTGACCTCAGCAATGACAAGTTTACTCTCATAACGACAAGTTGACTCAAGACGACAAGTTTACTCTAACAACGACAGATTTACTCTCAAACTCATCATCCGCAACGTCTACTGGCACTGTCATTTATCAAGCGACAGTCGATGGTTCTCTAAACTGCAAACACTACTCACACATGTACCGCCTGTGGCCGAGTGCTCAATAGCTCACTGCTCTATATGCAGTCCAAGAGATCTCTAAACCTGTCTTTGTAGGACAAAAGAAACTGAAACGTTTGCTGGTTATGTATAAAAGCCTTTCCCAATACCTGTTGATCAATGCTCAAATACCCGGTAGAATATTTACGACGTATTTTTTTTTATTTTTTGTTTTTTATTGTTTTTTTTTTTTGGTTTTTTTTTTTTTTATTTTGTTGTTTCTTTTTTTTTTTTTTTTTTTTTTTTTTTTTTTTTTTTTTTTTTTTTATTTTTTTTTTTTTTTTTTTTTTTTTTTTTTTGTTTTTTTTTTTTATTTTTATTTTTTTTTTTTTTTTTTTTTTTGTTTGTTTGCTCATATGGCCTCAAAAAAAATAGGTTAGGGTGGGTTGCTTGGGTTCACAGGGTTCTGGTTAGGGAGGGAAGAAACGTTGCATTTGTTACGGTGTGGCACAA
>WNGS01166011.1:2772284-2783564 GCA_020271785.1 Procambarus virginalis | reverse complement strand
GTCAGGTTTACTCTCACAGTAATTTTATTTAAACGTATTAGGGCTTCCCCTCCTGTGTAGAAATGTGAGGAAGCAGACGGAGGGGCTGGAGGAAGGTGTATGCGCCAGCCCGTTTCATCAGTGTGCCAGTCAATACCACTTCGGCTGGACGGTAGAGCAACAGTCTCGCTTCATGCAGGTCGGCGTTCAATCCCCGACATCCACAAGTGGTTGGCCACCATTCCTTCCCGCCGTCCCATCCCAAATTCTTATCCGACCCCTTTCAAGTGCTATTTAGTTTTAATGGCTGGCGCTTTCCACTGATAAATAACTCCTTAATTAAAACATTAAGTTTTTCCTAACCAGAAACGTACGCACCCAAGCAACCCACCTAACCTATCAATACCGATGAATTGAAAATGTCAATATTGATTTGCTTTAATTATTACTAATGCGTCGTAATTTTAGCGGATTGGTTGACTCCGTAAAAAAAGCGATGTATTTTGTGGACGGGTGGACCCGCTCCCCGAAGGTCGCTTAACTTATTCAATGAGAAAAGCTATAATCATTTCGATATGCAAGGCCGGTTGCACAGCGCAGTTTTTTTTGAGAATTCATCAGTTTGCAATTAGTAATGTAAATAGGATTTGCTAATACCTGTTCAGTATACAGTTATTATGCAATATGTTGAGAGCACATAATTAACAATTCAGTTTTCTGTAAATGTTTGTCGAATGTAAATCGAATCACCTCGCTGTTTGGGCCACGTGAGTAACACATGCGAAGAAGCTTGGCTCCCAACAGCGAGGTGATCCCATGAAATATCTGAACCCTAAAATTGACCACCGAGTGGTGTCGGGAGGTTGGGTTAAAAGTCTCTCGACTGTCAACCTTTTATGTAAAGTCACTATGATCTAGTTGATATAGTACTGGATACGCTGAGGTTCTTGGAGCCCAGGCTGTCTGGGTTCGAATCCTTCAGGGGTGAGGAGTGCAATTTTCCATTTACTGCAACACTCCAGGTATGTGTAATTCTCCCATAGCCTGCAGCATCAGCGCCTGCAACAATAAGGGTTTGCAACATTTCCAATATCTACAGCCCACAATGTTCCTATAGCAAGGTGTGGATTCACTGGAGATGCCAACAACGCTCAGTATATCTGGAACCCTCCACCCCCCTCCTCTCGTATCTGGAGTACTCCCGAAACCATCCACTTTTCCGTTGCCTGCAGTACTACTGATATCAACAATTATCCAGATGTCTGAAACTCTCCCTTGTCGGGAATTCTGCCGATACCAACAACTCTGCAGATGCCAGGAACTCTCCCGGTGCTTGCAACATTAGGGATGGCCTTGTCTTAAATTGCTCGAATCCGAATTACCATAAATCACTTCATATTAATGGCTGGAATCCAGCTCGGCAGCTGCAGACGCGCCGCCTGCTAATGTGAGACGCGGCTTTCTTATATTAAATTTCAAGTTGGTAATTGAGGCCCACGGAATCGTCCCCATCCCTTATTTCCCTTCGTTTGTAGTCCCCTTTCCCTGGCTCCTGTCTCCCCTCGTCCTCATCCCTTTCATATAATATTGTCTGTTTTGTTCAACTTTTTTCCATAACTTGTGGCTTTTTATTTCTCAATAAATAATTTCCCCAATGACACTCGTCCTTCTCTTCCATACTTTTCATCCTATACACTTTTCTTTGCTACATACCTTTCCATCCCTTGTCATGATTTGAGGGGTCCTCTTTTGTTACAGTATCGTCTTCTTTACTCTCAGTTCCTTCCTTTCCTCTTCGCTCCCTGGCACTCTTATTCTGTTTTTTTCCTTTCACACACTCTTTCCTGTTTTATTATCTATCCCAGACATTCTTTCCTGTTTTAATCCCTCTCCCAGGCACTCTTTCCTGTTTCATTATATCTCCCAGGTGATGGTCCACAATATCACCTATCAACGCCATGATAAAAATTATCTAAGAATTTTTTTAGCTATTTTTAATAATTAAAGACGAAAATGATGCGAAAGAGCCTTCTCATAGCGCCACTTTCATCCATCATATTCCTTGGCATTATAACGTCAGGTGACTTACAGCCTACTGATATAAATTTGCACTAAACTTGAAATTAATTTTAATCCATTCCTGCGAGAACGGACGTGAGCGTTAACGGAGCTCTCATTAGCGATACAACGTAAATAATGACCAGTAATTGATATACAGCCCAGGCGGCCGCTGCCTCTAACGTTACATTATTGCCAAATATATATATATATATATATATATATATATATAATATATATATATATATATATATCTATATAATAAAAGATCAGGCTGTTATAGAGGATTATAAGAGCAGGATATAAAGACACGACGATAAGTGCCTTATTTTGTATTAATTTACAAAAATAAACATCTTGCAACATTAACAAGGATCTGCAGTCAACTTTCGTTGCTCAGTTTAAGGATCTTATATAAAAAAAAATATTGTGAAGACCTTGCTGTCCCATCAGGCTCCGATATTGCTGGCGGGTTTTACGGCCAAAGTTTAGCGAGGGTGTCCACGAGGCGCTTAACACCGCGCTTAACGCCATTAGCAAGCAAACTTTGGCAGGCCCAACCATCCACGTTATCTCTCCAATTATAAGTTGGGGCGTTCGGACGGACGTGCGTTCGGACGTTCGGATAACCAATGTTGGGATAAAACTGACCTCGGTCAGCCGAGAGATCAAAGGCTCAGTTATTCTCAATATTTTTTTCTGACGTAGTTTACACCGAAGTCCGTCGTGCAGTGTTGCCGCGACGCGAACACCCACCACACCGTCGTGCAGTGTTGCCGCGACGCGAACACCCACCACACCGTCGTGCAGTGTTGCCGCGACACCAACACCCACCACACCGTCGTGCAGTGTTGCCGCGACACCAACACCCACCACGCCGTCGTGCAGTGTTGCCGCGACGCCAACACCCACCACACCGTCGTGCAGTGGTGCCGCGACACCAACACCCACCACGCCGTCGTGCAGTGTTGCCGCGACACCAACACCACCACGCCGTCGTGCAGTGTGCCGCGACACCAACACCCACCACGCCGTCGTGCAGTGCTGCCGCGACACCAACACCCACCACGCCGTCGTGCAGTGCTGCCGCGACACCAACACCCACCACGCCGGTTCTCCAGAAACACTCCGTAAAAATAAAATATTTCTTCTAACTATAAATGTACGAAAACAAGACGTATGGAACCAACGCATACAAACCGTCAATGTTACAGTGTTTTAATATTTAATAATACGTGAAACTCGTAACGGATTGGTGAGGTCCGTAAGAGAGCGACACACAGGCAGGAGGAGGAGTTGGCTTGGTAAAGAAGTTGTTTAGTAGGAAGGTCCCTCAACACGCTTCCACTTCACATAAGGGGCATAACTGGCCGACCCCTCACAGTGTTCAAGAGAGAACTGGATAAGCACCTCCAAAGGATACCTGATCAACCAGGCTGTGACTCATACGTCAGGCTGCGAGCAGCCGCGTCAGTCCAGCCTGGTTAATCAGTCCAGCAACCAGGAGGCCTGGTCGACGACCGGGCCGCGGGGACGCTGAGCCCCGGAAGCACCTCAAGGTAACCCTCCTGCACCTGCCTACCTCGAGTCCGTTCTTAATTGATTGATAAAGATTAAGCCACCACAAGAGGTGGCACGGGCATGAGTAACCCATAGCAACCCGACGGTTGGGAGCCGGTCGGCCGAGCGGACAGCACACTGGACTTGTGATCCTGTGGTCCCGGGTTCGATCCCGGGCGCCGGAGAGAAACAATGAGCAGAGTTTCTTTCACCCTATGCCCCAATTACCTAGCAGTGAAATAGGTACCTGGGTGTTAGTCAGCTGTCACGGGCTGCTTCCTGGGGGTGGAGGCCTGGTCGAGGACCGGGCCGCGGGGACACTAAAGCCCCGAAATCATCTCAAGATAACCCGTCCTCAGAACAAGTCCAGGCCATCCAGCGGTCGACCCCAAAGACGCATTCATCAATTTTAACACGCTGTTAATTTAATATATGCACTTTCTCAAATATAAAGTAATATTATAATGTATTAGCATATTGTGCATATATAGGCATAGGTTAGGTTAGGTGTTTACGTTCTGTTGGCGATTATTTGCATTTGTAGTACGCGGGTGAAGCATTTACAGCGTTGTGGTTCGAACAGAAGTCGTCAGTGAAGCACTTTTCCGGAAGTGTTCGAACGTCAACAGTTGTGAGTCGTGTGTAAACCGTTTTTCAATCATAAACAGAGGGAGGAGGAGTGGGGGGGGAGGGTTTGGCGGGTGGATGGAATGAACTTTGGCCTTTGTTTACGAGGACGGGCTGGCTGTGTGTGGTGGGAGTGTAGCATCTCCAGCTCCTACCCTCGTTAACCCAGCGAGATGACCTCTGTGTTACTACCAACACCGCCCTCACTCTGCTAGTCCTCAGTGACCGGCCACCATCTGAGTTACCCGTGGAGACTCTTCCCGACCTCCCCGCCCTGTAAGATCAGTCTTGCAACGCCCACACCCCGGCTGTAAGATCAGTTTTGCAACACCCACACTCCGGCTGTAAGATCAGTCTTGCAACGCCCACACCCCGCTGTAAGATCAGTCTTGCAACGCCCACATCCCGGCTGTAAGATCAGTCTTGCAACACCCACACCCCGGCTGTAAGATCAGTTTTGCAACACCCACACTCCGGCTGTAAGATCAGTCTTGCAACGCCCACACCCCGGCTGTAAGATCAGTCTTGCAACGCCCACACCCCGGCTGTAAGATCAGTCTTGCAAAACCCACACCCCGGCTGTAAGATCAGTCTTGCAACACCCACACTCCGCCCTGTAAGATCAGTCTTGCAACGCCCACACCCGGCTGTAAGATCAGTCTTGCAGCACCCACACCCCGGCTGTAAGATCAGTCTTGCAACACCCACACCCCGGCTGTAAGATCAGTCTTGCAACGCCCACACCCCGGCTGTAAGATCAGTCTTGCAACGCCCACACCCCGGCTGTAAGATCAGTCTTGCAACACCCACACCCCGGCTGTAAGATCAGTCTTGCAACACCCACTCCGCCCTGTAAGATCAGTCTTGCAACGCCCACACCGGCTGTAAGATCAGTCTTGCAACACCCACACCCCGGCTGTAAGATCAGTCTTGCAACACCCACACCCTGGCTGCGTCTCAATCTCCCACAGTAACACCTGGCCATTTGCAATTTATCTTTTCCTAGCAGCATCCTGCATCCTTCTGACTTTCCTAGTGGCACCCAGCGTCTCTCACTTTCCTAGTGGCACCCAGCATCTCTCACTTTCCTAGTGGCACCCAGCATCTCTCACTTTCCTAGTGGCACCCAGCATCTCTCACTTTCCTAGTGGCACCCAGCATCTCTCACTTTCCTAGTGGCACCCAGCATCTCTCACTTTCCTAGTGGCACCCAGCATATCTCACTTTCCTAGTGGCACCCAGCATCTCTCACCTTCCTAGTGGCACCCAGCATCTCTCACCTTCCTAGTGGCACCCAGCATCTCTCACTTTCCTAGTGGCACCCAGCGTCTCTCACTTTCCTAGTGGCACCCAGCGTCTCTCAGTGGGACAACATCCCCCAGTTTCCCTCTAGCGGCATCAAGCAATTTTCAATTTCGTGGCCGTGTATTCCTCCCCGTCCTCCTCCTCCACGCACGCTGCCTTTCCCGTAATCCCAATCCCTATTACTCGTGGCTCTTGCAGCTTGGGCTGGCCGCAGGCACAACAATCCTTGTTTAATATCCCGCCTTGTTTACCTAACCACTCTTGCTACCTTAGCGAGTCACCAACACTACAATTTGACTACAATTCCTCCTTCCAACAAAAGGGCTGGTGGCTGTGTGGACAGCACGTTGGACGCGTGATCCTGTGGTCCCGGTTTCGATTCCCTGCGCCGGCGAGAAACAATGGGCATAGTTTCTTTCACCCTGATGCATCTGTTCCTGGGTATATGTGTGTGTGTTGTGTGGAAAAAATAGTAGTATTTAGTAACAGTTGATTGACAGTTGAGAGGCGGGCCGAAGGAGCAGAGCTCAACACCCGTAAGAACATCTAGGTGAATAGAAATAGGTGAAATACACACACGCACACACGTACCACACACACACACACACACACACATATACACACACACACAGGATTAAGATAAAGGAAGCTAGAATTAGGCTACAAGAAGACTTAGACGAATTGAATGAATGGTCCAACAAATCAACAAATGGCTACTAAAGTTCAACCCAAGTAACTGTAAGGTAATGAAACTAGGCGGTGGAAACAGCCTTCATGAAACGGACATGAAAAGTCCGTGAAAACTTCATGAAGTCTTTCATGAAACGGACAGAGAGAAAGATCTAGGAGTTCATATCACGCCAAACTTGTCTCCTGAAGCCCACATAAAAAGAATAACGTCTGCGGCATATGCGAGGCTGGCTAACATCAGAACAGCGTTCAGGAACCTGTGTAAGGAATCCTTCAGAACCTTGTATACCACATATATAAGACCAATCCTGGAGTATGCGGCCCCAGCATGGAGCCCGTACCTTGTCAAGCACAAGACGAAGCTGGAAAAAATTCTAGTCCCATTTCTAGTCTGGGACTAGCCACTAGGCTAGTCCTAGAACTAAGAGGCATGAGTTACCAGGAACGGCTGTGTGAAATGCACTTCACGTCACTGGAAGACTGAAGAGCTCGGGGAGACATGATCACCCCTACAAAATTCTCAGAGGAATTGACAGGGAAGATAAAGATAAACTGTTTAACGCGGGTGGTACGCGAACAAGGGGACACAGGTGGAAACTGAATACCCAAATGAGCCACAGAGACGTGAGAAAGAACTTTTTTCAGTGTCAGAGTAGTTAACCGATGGAATGCATTAGGCAGTAATGTGGTGAAGGCTGACTCCATACACAGTTTCAAGTGTAGATATGATAGAGCCCAGTAGGCTCAGGAACCTGTACATCACTTGATTGACAGTTGAGAGGCGGGATAAAAGAGCCAGAGCTCAACCCCCACAAGAACAACTAGGTGAGTATACACACACACACACACACACACACACACACACACACACACACACACACACACACACACACACACACACACACACACACCACACACACACAGGAATCAGGTGTGTAATGAATCGTTCAGGACCTTGTATAGCACTTACGTCAGATCCTGACGTAAGTGCTTCAGGTCCTTACAATCCTGAATTATGCAGCTCCAGCCTGGAGTCCGTACCTAGTTAAACACAAGACAAAGTTAACAGAAGATTCAAATGCCACCAGACTAGTCCCGGAACTGAGAGGTATGAGCTACGAGGAAAGGCTACGGGAACTAAACCTCACGTCCCTGGAAGACAGAAGAGAAAGGGGAGACCCATCTCCCCTCGCAGGTGGGAACCAGTGCCAACACATGACACATGTGGCACACAGGTGGGAACCAGTGCCAACACCTGACATATGCGGCACACTCATTCCTCCTGCGTATCTGTGGCACCCAGGAAGGGCCGTAGAGTCACATGTGATTAGCTTTACACCTGACACATGTGGTTAGGCTCTGTCGTGACCCGTATAGCCAGGTTTACACACTGACACTTGTGGCCACGGTGTGTGTTGCCAGACTCTGTGTGTCTATACGGACACATATATCGAGGCTTATATACACATGGCAAAGATCACACTGACACATGTGACTAGGGTCATAATGGCTGTTAGTTTTATACTGACACATGTAGTCAGTTACACACACATGTGACCTGACTCAAGGAGAAACAAATGGCTGGCGACACACTCATACTTACGACCAAGGTCATACTGACACATGTCTTAGATCATTCTGGAACGTGCTTATACATATATACTTGTAATATATTTTCTCCTTCCTTTTTTTTCCTCTCCTTCCCCCTCCCTCTTCCCCATCTTCCCTCCTTGCCTCCTTCCCCCTCCCTCATCTCTCCTTCCCTCCTCTCCCATCAACCCAGCAGCAACAGCACACTTGGACAATAAGTAACAGGAAACTTGGGCAGTTTACGGCGGGCGACGATGCAATTCTCGTCTTATATAAAATGTGCTTGCACCCAGGGCACCTGGTGTGTTGGTTCTGGGAGCACCTGGTGTGTAGGTGCTGGGGGCACCTGGTGTGGTGGTGCTGGGGGCACCTGGTGTGGTGGTGCTGGGGGCACCTGGTGTGGTGGTTCTGGGAGCACCTGGTGTGTAGGTGCTGGGGGCACCTGGTGTGGTGGTGCTGTGGGCACCTGGTGTGGTGGTGCTGGGGGCACCTGGTGTGTTGGTGCTGGGGGCACCTGGTGTGGTGGTGCTGGGGGCACCTGGTGTGGTGGTGCTGGGGGCACCTGGTGTGTTGGTGCTGGGGGCACCTGGTGTGTAGGTGCTGGGGGCACCTGGTGTGGTGGTGCTGGGAGCACCTGGTGTGTAGGTGCTGGGGGCACCTGGTGTGTTGGTGCTGGGGGCACCTGGTGTGTTGGTGCTGGGGGGCACCTGGTGTGGTGGTGCTGGGAGCATCTGGTGTGTTGGTGCTGGGGGCACCTGGTGTGTAGGTGCTGGGGGCACCTGGTGTGTTGGTGCTGGGGGCACCTGGTGTGGTGGTGCTGGGAGCATCTGGTGTGTTGGTGCTGGGGGCACCTGGTGTGTTGGTGCTGGGGGCACCTGGTGTGGTGGTGCTGGGAGCATCTGGTGTGTTGGTGCTGGGGGCACCTGGTGTGTTGGTGCTGGGGGGCACCTGGTGTGTTGGTGCTGGGGGCACCTGGTGTGTAGGTGCTGGGGGCACCTGGTGTGGTGGTGCTGGTGGCACCTGGTGTGGTGGTGCTGGGAGCACCTGGTGTGTAGGTGCTGGGGGGCACCTGGTGTGGTGGTGCTGGGAGCACCTGGTGTGTAGGTGCTGGGGCACCTGGTGTGGTGGTGCTGGGAGCACCTGGTGTGTAGGTGCTGGAGGCACCTGGTGTGGTGGTGCTGGGGGCACCTGGTGTGGTGGTGCTGGGAGCACCTGGTGTGTAGGTGCTGGGGGCACCTGGTGTGTTGGTGCTGGGGGCACCTGGTGTGTAGGTGCTGGGGGGCACCTGGTGTGGTGGTGCTGGGGGCACTGGTGTGTAGGTGCTGGGGGGCACCTGGTGTGTTGGTGCTGGGGGCACCTGGTGTGTAGGTGCTGGGGGCACCAGGTGTGTTGGTGCTGGGGGCACCTGGTGTGTAGGTGCTGGGGGCACCTGGTGTGTTGGTGCTGGGGGCACCTGGTGTGTAGGTGCTGGGGGCACCTGGTGTGTTGGTGCTGGGGGCACCTGGTGTGTAGGTGCTGGGGGCACCTGGTGTGGTGGTGCTGGGGGCACCTGGTGAGTAGGTGCTGGGGGCACCTGGTGTGTAGGTGCTGGGGGCACCTGGTGTGTTGGTGCTGGGGGCACCTGGTGTGTTGGTGCTGGGGGCACCTGGTGTGTTGGTGCTGGGGGCACCTGGTGTGTGGTGCTGTGGGGCACCTGGTGTGGTGGTGCTGGGGGCACCTGGTGTGTTGGTGCTGGGGGCACCTGGTGTGGTGGTGCTGGGGGCACCTGGTGTGGTGGTGCTGGGGGCACCTGGTGTGTTGGTGCTGGGGGCACCTGGTGTGGTGGTGCTGGGGGCACCTGGTGTGGTGGTGCTGGGGGCACTTGGTGTGTAGGTGCTGGGGGCACCTGGTGTGGTGGTGCTGGGGGCACCTGATGTGTTGGTGCTGGGGCACCTGATGTGTTGGTGCTGGGGGCACCTGGTGTGTAGGTGCTGGGGGCACCTGGTGTGTTGGTGCTGGGGGCACCTGGTGTGTAGGTGCTGGGGGCACCTGGTGTGTGGTGCTGGGGGCACCTGGTGTGGTGGTGCTGGGGGCACTTGGTGTGTAGGTGCTGGGGGCACCTGGTGTGGTGGTGCTGGGGGCACCTGATGTGTTGGTGCTGGGGGCACCTGGTGTGTAGGTGCTGGGGGCACCTGGTGTGTAGGTGCTGGGGGCACCTGGTGTGTTGGTGCTGGGGGCACCTGATGTGTTGGTGCTGGGGGCACCTGGTGTGTAGGTGCTGGGGGCACCTGGTGTGTAGGTGCTGGGGGCACCTGATGTGTTGGTGCTGGGGCACCTGATGTGTAGGTGCTGGGGGCACCTGGTGTGTAGGTGCTGGGGGCACCTGGTGTGTAGGTGCTGGGGCACCTGGTGTGGTGGTGCTGGGGGCACCTGGTGTGGTGGTGCTGGGGGCACTTGGTGTGTAGGTGCTGGGGGGCACCTGGTGTGGTGGTGCTGGGGGCACCTGATGTGTTGGTGCTGGGGGCACCTGATGTGTTGGTGCTGGGGGCACCTGGTGTGTTGGTGCTGGGGGGCACTGGTGTGTTGGTGCTGGGGGCACCTGGTGTGTTGGTGCTGGGGGCACCTGATGTGTTGGTGCTGGGGGCACCTGGTGTGTTGGTGCTGGGGGCACCTGGTGTGTTGGTGCTGGGGGCACCTGGTGTGTTGGTGCTGGGGGCACCTGGTGTGGTGGTGCTGGGGGCACCTGGTGTGTTGGTGCTGGGGGCACCTGGTGTGTTGGTGCTGGGGGCACCTGGTGTGTTGGTGCTGGGGGCACCTGGTGTGTAGGTGCTGGGGGCACCTGGTGTGTTGGTGCTGGGGGCACCTGGTGTGGTGGTGCTGGGGGCACTGGTGTGTAGGTGCTGGGGCACCTGATGTGTTGGTGCTGGGGGCACCTGGTGTGTTGGTGCTGGGGGCACCTGGTGTGTAGGTGCTGGGGGCACCTGGTGTGGTGGTGCTGGGGCACCTGGTGTGTAGGTGCTGGGGACACCTGGTGTGTAGGTGCTGGGGACACCTGGTGTGGTGGTGCTGGGGGCACCTGGTGTGGTGGTGCTGGGGGCACCTGGTGTGGTAGTGCTGGGGCACCTGGTGTGTAGGTGCTGGGGACACCTGGTGTGGTGGTGCTGGGGGCACCTGGTGTGGTGGTGCTGGGGGCACCTGGTGTGGTGGTGCTGGGGGACACCTGGTGTGGTGGTGCTGGGGGCACCTGGTGTGTTGGTGCTGGGGGGCACCTGGTGTGGTGGTGCTGGGGGCACCTGGTGTGGTGGTGCTGGAGGCACCTGTACTCACTTAGTTGTGCTTGCGGAGGTTGAGCTTTGGCTCTTTGGTCCCGCCTCTCAGCTGTCAATCAACTGGTGTACAGATTCCTGAGCTTATTGGGCTCTATCATATCTATACTTGAAAACTGTGTAAAATGGAATGCATTAGGCAGTGATGTGGTGGAGGCTGACTCCA
>WNGS01166011.1:2712357-2757644 GCA_020271785.1 Procambarus virginalis | reverse complement strand
GCAACGTCCAGCAATGCTTTGGCGATGTTCTCCACTATAGGGCTATCCCTTCTCAGAAGGACAGAGCGCGTCTCCTAGCTGTGCAAGCCCCCCATGCTGGGGACTTCCTGTTGGCAGTCCCTAATTCCGCCTTGGGCACCCGCCTGGATCATCGGCCCTAAGTATTGGTGTTGCTCTGCGCCTTGCCGCCCCTATCTCCACCGAGCACCGGTGTATTTGCGGCCAGGCACGGGCAGACCAATACGGCAGCCATGGTCTCATCTGTCGTAAGACACAGGGAAAGATTGCCAGACACGAGGCAGTCAATGACATCATCAAGAGAAGTTTGGCTACAGCTGGGTGTCCAGCACAAAGGGAACCCCAGCTGTGCAGACCTGACAACAGCCAAAAACGCCCAGATGGAGTCACCCTGCAGCCATGGAGGGAAGGTAAACAGGTCGTATGGGATTACACCTGTGCATCTACATTGGCTGATACCTATTTACGTTACAGCTCAGCGGAGGGAGGTGGGGCAGCCACCTTCAGGGAGACCCAGAAAATCCACAAGTACAGAAACCTAGAACGTTGTTACAGGTTCGTGCCGATAGGCTCAGAGACTCTGGGCGCCTGGGGTAAATGTGCACTCAAGTTTTTAAAGGAGGTTGGTGAGGAACTCATTGGGAAAACTAGAGACCCACGAGCAGCCAGTTTCCTATTCCAGCGCCTCAGTGTCGCAGTGCAGAGGGGAAATGCGTGCTGTATCCTGGGTACGCACCCAACCTCCGAGGAGCTGGACGAGGTCTTCGAACGCTGATTGTTTAATTGTTATATATTTGTGTGTGTGTGTGTGTTCTCTGTAAACTGTAGCATTGCAATAAAATAAAACAAAACATACAAAAAAATAATAGGGGTGGTAGGAGAAGAAAAGAATAAAGTATTCAGTGAGAATCCACAAGATCTTCTCTGAATGCTCTTTGTTTTCTTCTTCGAGGATGTGGGTCCCTGCAATTGCACCAGAGGTGGTACCCCTAATATATATATATATATATATATATATTATATATATATATATATATATATATATATTATTAAATATGACCGAAAAAGTGAGATTAATAATTCTAACACGAATTTTCTCGATTTTCCTTATGTTTCTTTTTACTGGTGACGGTAAATGAAAAATCAATTCTCCAAAATTCATTTTATTTCTAGTCTGACGCGACACTTGAGCGCGTTTCGTAAAACTTATTACATTTTCAAAGACTTTAGTTTATCCACACAACTGAACTTATGACTGAAACAACTTTGGCTCTTATGCCTGCATTTGGGTGAGGTGATGATATACAATACGGGGTACAGAATAGTGGGGTACAAAACAATGGGTATAGATAGAAGTTGGGTAAAGATAGAACTGCAGAAGGCCTATTGGCCCATATTTCTTGATGTTTCTATATTGGAGCGGAGTCTTGAAGTGGGTAGAATATAGTTGTGCGTTAATTGGCTGTTGATTGCTGGTGTTGGCTTCTTGATGTGTAGTGCCTCGCAGATGTCAAGCCGCCTGCTGTCGCTGTATCTATCAATGATTTCATTGATAGATACAGTCTATCAATGATTTCAGTCTATCAATGATTTCATTGATAGATACAGCGACAGCAGGCGGCTTGACATCTGCGAGGCACTACACATCAAGAAGTCAACACCAGCAATCAACAGCCAATTAACGCACAACTATATTCTACCCACTTCAAGACTCCGCTCCAATATAGAAACATCAAGAAATATGGGCCAATAGGCCTTCTGCAGTTCTATCTTTACCCAACTTCTATCTATACCCATTGTTTTGTACCCCACTTTTCTGTACCCCGTATTGTATATCATCACCTCACCCAAATGCAGGTATAAGAGCCAATGTTGTTTCAGTCATAAGTTCAGGTGTGTGGATAAACTAAAGTCTTTGAAAATGTAATAAGTTTTACGAAACGCGCTCAAGTGTCGCGTCAGACTAGAAATAAAAATGAATTTTGGAGAATTGATTTTTCATTTACCGTCACCAGTAAAAAGAAACATAAGGAAAATCGAGAAAATTCGTGTTAGAATTATTAATCTCACTTTTTCGGTCATATTTAATAATATATGTCTACAGGAAAGACTGCTACCAAAATATACTAATATATATATATATATATATATATATATATATATATATATATATATATATATATATATATATATATATATATATGCTATATTAGGCTTCAGATAGCGTATCTTAGGCCAGTGATGGTTAAGTGAGGTTTTATTAGCATCATAAAGATAAAACGTTCTCCGGTTTGTCCAAATTCAGTAATACAAAAATCTACTTTCTGGTGGTCTATCAAGGCATATCTGTACTTTCCACCCCATCGTTACTATGAGTACTTTCATGTTAGGAGCATGGGCTGGGAGAGTCTTATTGGTCAAGTAGTTTATATGTATGTATTCTTGCTTTGTTATCTCTTCTCATTCTATCAGTTTTATCTTAGATATTCGCCATCTATTTCGTATACCGTATTCCAAGGTGCAGTTTATTTCATCATCCAAATTTTACCCACTCGAAATTTGTTCATTGTATGACTCATACGTCTCTTTTATTTTACTCTCTCCGTCCTTCCCTCTCTCTCTGTCTCTCTGTCTCTCTGTCTGTCTCTCTCTCTCTCTCTCTCTCTCTCTCTCTCTCTCTCTCTCTCTCTCTCTCTCTCTCCCTCCCTCCCCCACCTCCCCACGCCGAGGCGGTGGTGGGGAGGACGTGCGGGCGCCCCACTACTATGTGTGTCGGCACTGTGGGGGTCTGTTATGCCTCCGTCACAAGATGAAGCGGGAATTGCATTTTTTTGTTCCTGTTGTCATTTCTCCTCGTCGGTTGCTCATTTCTCTGGATTTCAGAGTTGTTTGGAGGTGTTTGTGTATGAGTTATTTTTGTCGTGCAACTGTGTGCGTTTCCTGAGTCTTATTGGAGCGTACACTCACCTAGCTGGGCCTGCAAGGTTGAACTTCAGGTCCTGAACCCAGACTTTTCAGTTGTTGGTCGCTCCTGATTCGTTAAATCCGATCCTCGTGATTATGATGGTATGTAGTCCTAAAGTTAACCCACTTAGGCTCACTTGCAGAAAATAATTCAGAACAAAGTGAGTCAGTAATGCATAAAGACTCAGCTGGTGTCTCTTGTTTTGCTTTTGAACTTACAATTCACGTCACCTTTTCTCATACATTACAGTGGCTTCCTCTGCTACTGAGTTTCGACTTGATAATAAGTAATAATTCATTTTACTGGAGAAAGGGAGCATATATATATATATATATATATATATATATACAATAAAAAGATCATATTGACATCAATTTACAAAGAAAAATACAACATTTATAGAATTGAAACTCCAGCTTCTTGGGACGACCCAAACTTAACCCTATTTCTATATCCATACCTCGTAATGCATCTCCGAAATAGGAAATTATATAATTACGAAAAACACACACACACACATATATATATATATATATATATATATATATATATATATATATATATATATATATATATATATATATATATATATATATATGACAGTGTAAGACCACGGAGGAAAATTGAAACAGGAATTTCCTTAAGTACTTTCGTATATTCTTTATATTTCGTATATTAATACATCCTTCTGAAGATGTATTATTATACGAAAGTATTTAAGGAAATTCCTGTTTCAATTTTCCTCCGTGGTCTGACACTGTCACATTTTTAATCACGTGTTTATTTTCGCGATATACATACACACACACACACACACATACATATATATATATATATATATATATATATATATATATATATATTATATATATATATATAAAATGTGTGTGTATGGAGGAGGGGGGGAGGTGCATTAGGTGAAAGGAAAGTGACAAGCAGAGGGCCGTTGGGTTCGATAGTGGAAGCAAACTCAGCTCACAGCTTTAAAAGTAAAAATGCTAACAGATCAACCTGTTATCTCAACTCGCACGTGTCATATTGTACACTATGGTCCCCAACGTATAACTTACAAGATACTGAGAAAAACAGAGGCTCACAAATGTTCCCGTTTTCTATGAATCGGTAGGCTAGGTTAGGTGGGTGGCTTGGGTTGGTGCTTTTGTTTAGGTTAGCACTTTGGATCTTGTACGTTGTGGCAATTGTAGAGAACGGGTTGGACAACCACATTTAGGTGAGCGCATTTAGGAGAATGCACGTCCACATCACAGAGCTATCTATTTAATAGTCATCCTTTATAACACCAGTAATTAACTTGAAACATAATGTAATTGCCATTGTCATATCAATTATCTTTCACAAAAAATTCCTTTAATGGATACTGCAATATACTGACGTCAGTTTCACAATGCTGTATTCCTGCAGCCAAACACGGGGTTTGCGTAATGTATATAATTGTTGAACACAGGCACAAAAATAGTTTGTTGATATTTTTATTAATCTTGAATGACGTGTAGACGTATTTTTAGGTTGATGCAAATTAACAGTTAATCCCAGGTATTCAACGAATCGTGATTACAGTCAAAACCACCAATTGCTGAAACGTCCAGTAGTGGGGAGTTAAGGCAGAAAACCTGCGTTATCAAATTATTGATGTGAGAAAATTAGCATAAACCGCGGTTATAAAATTGTTTGGTGTCTTTTCGAATTAACACAAATGCTTCCTTTCTAATGCGTCAGCACTTCTCTCTACTGCGCCAGACTTCTCTACTACGTCAGTGCTTCTCTCTATTGCGTCAGACTTATCTAATACGTCAGTGCTTCCCTCTACTACGCAAACTCTTCCCTTTATCTCGATGACATCATTGTATGGTGCAGTCACTATAGAACTGCGAAATTTCCAAAATTTATTTACTTATCAGGCGTATCCAGGTGGAAAATATGAAGTTATTCAGCTGGTTTTATCCATGCACAGTATTATATATATATATATATATATATATATATATATATATATATATATATATATATATATATATATATATATATATATAATATATATATATATATATATTATTAAATATGACCGAAAAAGTAAGATTAATAATTCTAACACGATTTTTTTCAATATTTCTAATGCTTCTTTTCACTGTCGATGCTAATTGAAAAATCAATTCTCCAAAATTCATTTTTATTTCTAGTCGACACTTGAACGACGTTACGTAATAACTTATTACATTTTCAAAGACTTTAGTTTACACACACACAACTATAACCTGCAAACACTAAACAGAGTTTTACTATGTTAATATTTAAACAGCTTTTGTCTTATATACTCGCATTTGGGTGAGGTGATATGTTACAACAGTTTTGGATGAGGTGAACAAACTTTCAGCACAAGATAGAACACGAAACAATGGGTATAAATTGGGTAAATTAAAGGGAAGGATGGAAGTAACTGCAGAGGGCCTATTGGCCCATATTTCTTGATGCTTCTATATTGGCGCGGAGTCTTGAAGTGGGTAGAATATAGTTGTGCATTAATTGGCTGCTGATTGCTGGTGTTGACTTCTTGATGTGTAGTGCCTCGCAGATGTCAAGCCGCCTGCTATCGCTGTATCTATCGATGATTTCTGTGTTTTTTTGTTAAGACTTCTCTGGTGATGGTCTGGTTGTGGGAGGAGATTATATGTTCCTTAATGGAGCCCTATTGCTTATGCATCGTTAATCGCCTGGAAAGAGATGTTGTTGTCTTGCCTATATACTGAGTTCTTTGAGTCTTACAGTCCCCCAAGTGGGCATTTGAAGTCATAGACGACATTGGTTTCTTTTAAAGCGTTCTGCTTTGTGTCTGCAGAGTTTCTCATGAGTAGGTTGGCCGTTTTTTTGGTTTTATAGTAAATTGTCAATTGTATCTTCTGATTTTTGTCTGTAGGGATAACGTTCCTATTAACAATATCTTTCAGGACCCTTTCCTCCTGTTTTATGAGCTGTGGAAAAGAAGTTACTGTAAAATAGTCTAATAGGGGGTACAGGTGTTGTGTTAGTTGTCTCTTCAGAGGTTGCATGGCGTTTCACCTTCCTTCTTATGATGTCTTCAACGAAACCATTGGAGAAGCCGTTGTTGACTAGGACCTGCCTTACCCTACAAAGTTCTTCATCGACTTGCTTCCATCCTGAGCTGTGGCTGAGAGCACGGTCGACATAAGCGTTAACAACACTCCTCTTGTACCTGTCTGGGCAGTCACTGTTGGCATTGAGGCACATTCCTATGTGTGTTTCCCTAGTGTAGACTGCAGTGTGGAAACCTCCTGTCCATGACTGTTACATCTAGAAAGGGCAGCTTCCCATCCTTCTCCATCTCGTAAGTGAAACGCAACACAGAATTCCGCTCAAATGCCTCCTTCAGCTCCTGCAGATGTCTAACATCAGGTACCTGTGTAAAAATGTCGTCAACATACCTGCAGTATATGGCCGGTTTCAAGTTTATGTCGACTAAGACCTTTTGTTCGATGGTACCCATGTAGAAGTTCGCAAACAGGACACCTAGGGGAGAACCCATGGCGACCCCATCTACTTGCTTATACATGTGCCCATCCGGGCTCAAGAAGGGTGCCTCTTTAGTACAAGCTTGGAGTAGTTTCCTTAGAATGTTTTCTGGTATGTCAAGAGGAGAGATAGCGGACAGAGTGTATCGTGATCCGGCCTGTACTCCTCTTGACATACCAGAAAACATTCTAAGGAAACTACTCCAAGCTTGTACTAAAGAGGCACCCTTCTTGAGCCCGGATGGGCACATGTATAAGCAAGTAGATGGGGTCGCCATGGGTTCTCCCCTAGGTGTCCTGTTTGCGAACTTATTCAGTTGAGTATTCAGTTGAGTTTTCAGTTGCATATAATATGCATACTCCTGGCAGTATGGGTTCGAGTCACTTCACTTCTGGGGTGTGAGTTTTCAGTTGCATATAGTCCTGGGGACCATTCAGGCTTGTTCGCATATATATATATATATGTCGTACCTAGTAGCCAGAACTCACTTTTTGGCCTACTATGCAAGACCCGATTTGCCTAATAAGCCAAGTTTTCCTGAATTAATATATTTTCTCTAATTTTTTTCTTATGAAATGATAAAGCTACCCATTTCATTACGTACGAGGTCAATTTTTTTTTATTGGAGTTAAAATTAACGTAGATATATGACCGAACCTAACCAACCCTACCTAACCTAACCTAACTTATCTTTATTGCTTAGGTTAGGTTAGGTAGCCGAAAAAGTTAGGTTAGGTTAGGTTAGGTAGGTTAGGTAGTCGAAAAACAATTAATTCATGAAAACTTGGCCTATTAGGCAAATCGGGCCTTGCATAGTAGGCTGAGAAGTGCATTCTGGCTACTAGGTACGACATATGTCTATATATATATATATATATATATATATATATATATATATATATATATATATATATATATATTATATATATATAATATATATATATATATATATATATATATATATATATATATATATATATAAACTAGGTCAAAAACAGTACATGCTTTAAAACTAGTTCAGAATGGTGCGAAATGTGTACAACAAAGAAAATATAGATCACATAACAAATAAAAATTCATTCAACAGACGTGATACAGAAAATTTTCACTAAACACAATTCTGTTTATACTCACGATGAAAACATCTGCTTGGAAGAGCAGCAGACCGATGATGTAAGAGTAAAACTTCCTTAATTATCAATAATCTTTACAGCCGAGTTCATATCAACGTTATTAGCAATATTCCCTAAAGCGTCCTATCTTGCAAAATATCTAGGTATTATCTGAACTGATCTACAATGTAGTTTAAAACTATCCATAATATCCTGGTTTCCCTCCCTGTGATGATCAGAGGAAGCGACTAAGCTGATTCGGATGCTGGGGATGCTATTACCATGAGAATATCATGCACTGCATCATCTCTAATTAAACTGCGCATATATAAGTATCTGCACCACTGGAACCTGATCCACAACAATAGACGGAGAATATTGAAGAGTTTATTTTCTTGGTCATCAAACCATGACAGCTGGCGCTTAGAGAGATATCTAACACGCACTAATACTGTCCATTCAACAATCACCCTTGGCTTCCTACTAGGAGGACACTAGGTACGTGTAATCTGTTGCACGTGCTGCATTACAGATGACGGGAAGATGTCACCATGTGGAAATTTCGCATAATGATCAAACCTAGCACGTCATTTTTGCAGCGTTGCAGACGTTGGTGCCCTCTTGATTTTTCTAAAACACACACACACACACACACACACACACATATATATATATATATATATATATATATATATATATTATATATATATATATATATATATATAATTAAAGCATAAAACAGTAACTAACTTAAATATCTATCAGTATATTTTATATTAAATTTGCCAAACTGAAGAGAGTAACCTGAACTGTTCTTGTGGCCTGGCGTGATGACAATAATTACATATACAAAATAATATTTCCAGCATAATCGCTACCAAAGCTCACGTTGTCATGTTCTTGCACTGTATCGTATGATGACTTATAAACTGGCTCCCACGAGACAAAGCATAAAAGTCTCCCAACCCGTGTCCTGAAGCGAGGCCATTACAGACGCTCAAACGTCCTCGTTATGATTAAGCCTGCGAGAGATCAAAGGTCTCACAAAGGTTCTCGTGGGATTTCTTTGGCACAAATTTTGCCGAGGCCTTTTATTTGAAGCGTCAAAAGAGGTTCGTATCGCCTTGAGCCTTGTGTGCTCCCACCGCAGGGCAGCCGTCTTCTGATAGCTTATCTGGGAGCGACCTTCTTTCACACAAACCACCGAACAACCTCGTGAAGATTTTTCACATATTTCACAAACTGACTTTATGGACAGTAATTGGGTGAAGATATGTTCACGTTCATTTTTGTTGAAGCTGAGCTGTGATTACTGCATACTGCAATTCATATTACCACCAGTTTGCCCCTACAGAGAACATTCTCTTTCAGTTATCATGTATAATTCAGGATAATGAGTTATCGTGATATTTTTGTATTGATTTTAAGCAGAATAAACTCAAGAAGATTTTTGTAAGATTCATTTGAATGAAAAAAAAGTTTGATAAATTGTTGGAGGATAGACCCTTCAGATTTGTTGTTGGAGGCCACATCAACCTGGAACTACCCTCACTCATCTTTCACAAAGTTTGTGTAAATTGGGGTCGGCCCAAGTGAGGTTATCTTGAGATGATTTCGGGGCTTAGCGTCCCCGCGGCCCATTCCTCGACCAGGCCTCCTTTTTGTTACACATCCCCCAGGAAGCAGCCGGCAGCAGCTGTCTAACTCCCAGGTACCTATTTACTGCTAGGTAATAGGGGCATCAGAGTGAAAGAAACATTTTGCCCATTTGTCTCCGCCTCCACCTGGGACCGAACCCGGAACCTCAGGACTACGAATCCGAAGCACTGCCCACTCAGCTGTCAGGCGTCATGCCTTAAGATATATCGCCATTTTAAGTGCCTTCTTGCGATTTTCATAAATCACAAGCCTGAAATAAAAATCTATACACCTATATAAAAAAATTTATACACCTATATTTGGTGAGGATTGGGGCAGCAAGGCCCAGTGTGGTGCGAGACGTGTGCCAGTTGCTGACATTGGGGTTGCTAACAGGAAATCCCCTGCATGTGGGGCTGCTACTGCTTTGAGGCGAGCAATATCGTGTGTTGTTGCAGCACCCAGGCACTCTGCAACAACTTGGTCTACAATGGGGCCATCCCAGCTGGATTGCTTATGGGCTTTTGATGGTGGTGGTTGAGGTGTTGGGCCTGCACAAGAGGCCCACTCGGTGGCACAGCGTGTAAAATTGGGATCGTGTACGCCTGACAGCGGATCTAAGTAGGTAGAATTTCCTTTACAACGTTCTCGGATGCCGACAACCTAGTGAATAAATAAATAAATAAGTAAATAAATAAATAAATAATATATATATATATATATATATATATTATATATATATATATATATATATATATATATTTATTTTTTTTTCCTTTTTTTTTGGGTACCACCTCTGGTGCAAGTGTAGGGACCCATAGCCTCAGAGAAGAAAATAAAGAGTACTCAGAGAAGACCTTGTAAATCCTCACTGAACACTTTGATATTTTCTTCTCCTATCACCCCTATTCTTTTGGTATGTGTGTATATTTATCTAACTTTATTTGAAAATGTCATTACACAAAAAAGTTACAATATTGATTACATGCAGGGTACAAGGCTGCTTGTCACAAGTTGAAAAGCTCCTCCAGCTCCTCAGATGGCGGGCAGGAACCATGGATGCAGTGAGCATTTCCTCTCTGGATTGCCACACTGAGGCGCTGAAAAAGAAAACTGGCAGCTCTAGGGTCTCTAGTTGTTTCGATTAGCTTAGACCCCAACTCCTTCAAAAAGCTAGCAGCACTTTTACCCCAGGCACCAAGTGTCTCTGAGGCAATGGGGACAAAATTGTAGTGGTGCTCAAGGTCTCTGTATTTACGTGACTTGGCCGCTTCCCGGTGATTGGCAGCTCCTCCTGCTTGAGTAGCACTGAAGTCAACATAGGTATTGGCTAAAGTTGAGACGCAAGTGTAGTCCCACACCAACTGTCTACCATTCTTCCAGGGGTTCACCGTGATTCCATCTGGGCGACCGACAGGCTCATTAGAGTTGCGGGACATTAGGTAGCGGGGCTCTCTCTCTGCTGGACAGCCGGCTGTGGTAAGGCTTCTCTTAATAATGTCATTGACCTCGCCGTGTCTTGCATGCCATCCTCCTGTCCTTTGGCAGAGAAGGCCATGCCGTCCGTACCTGTCGGCCTCTGCCTCGCCGCAAATACACCTGTATTCGGTGTGGATTGGGGCAGCGAGACGGAGAGCCACGGCAATTCGGAGGGCCTGCGGTGTGAGACGGGTGCCGGTTGCTGACATTGGGATTGCTAATAGGAAATCACCTGCATGGGGAGCTGCTACTGCTCTAAGTCGGGCAGTGTCATGTGGTGTTGTCGCAGCTTCTAGCAAAGTCGCAGCTTCTTGGTCGGCAATGGGGCGATCCCAGCTGGATTGCTTATGGGCTTCAGAAGGCAGTGGTTGGGGTGCTGGTCCTGCGAGAGAGACCCATTTGGTTGTGCAGTCTGTGAAGCTGGGATCATGTACCCCTGCCTGTTGAACTAGGTGCTCAGGTAGGATTTCCTTCACCAAGTTGTCAGACCCCACTGAAGAGGACAGGAACGCTGGTACAGCAATTTGTGTTGCTGTGCGCACGCCAAGGCCCCCGAGTCTGACAGGAAGGGAGGCCTGTTTCCACTGCGAGTTGCTGAGGGAAAGATTGAGGGCTTTTTCTAGTGTTGATTTCAGCAAGCTGTCGTACTCTTCTAATTTAATATTGTTGAAAGATGGCGAACATCTTAGAAAGTAGGTCAGCCTGGGGAGGGACAAGCATCTGGTGATGAGGTAAAGTGCATCATGGGCATCGATGTCTTCAATCCTCTCGTTCATTCTCTTCAGGTCAGTGATCTTCTTACCAAGGACCTCGTCGATGGCATTCCTTCCAAGAGGAGCACCTAGGAGTGTGCTGTCCTCAGGGTTGGTTGTATGAATGTCAGGCAAAACAACCTTTATTTGCTCTATTATGTGCTGGTTGGTGGAGGTTATTTCGCACTTGGAAGGGTTCAGGGTGAGGCCTAGACTTGCTTCTTGCTCCTGAATTATTCTTATGTCGTCCAAGAGTGCGTCTGGGGAGCCGGCTAGAGTACCATCGTCCAAAAACCAAATGTTGAGCTCACTGGACAGGTTATCGGTGACTTCCTTGATGACTAGGCAGAAAAGAAAAGGAGCAAGGGGGTCACCCTGTTGGACACCTTCTTGTGATTCGATTTCATGTTCCGCAAAAAGCAGAGTTAGATTCTTGCTGTAGCATGAGTTTACAAACGGGTAGAGGGAAGGAAAAAGGCGATGAACCGCACTGAGTACTGCATCCCTTCTAACCAGATTGAAGGCATTTTTGAAGACCAGCTTTATCAGAGCTTTTTCATCCGTAATGTTGGCAATGTAAGCTCTAGCTGCATGAGCCGCTGCCTCACACCCTTGGGGAATGCCAAACCCAAGCTGTTTGTTGGCGAATCTTGTTAGTTCCACCAGGAGGCCCTGTGTAATGTCTCCCAGTGCAGGGTTGAGCATTTGTTTGATGTGGTTGGGTCTTAGTCCTGTGAACCCACCTGCTGATCCTGGTGGGAAGGATAAAGCTGCTTTATGCACCATGGATTCGAGCACACACAGGGGCTCTGCTCTGGTGACACCGACTAGGGGAACACCGTCGTCACGAGGAGCTCTGGGTGGGTGTTTTTCCCTCAGGGCTTGTGCTGTATCGGCATCCCTGGTGGCAACTGTGTCTTCACTGGTGATGACTCTGATTGCCCCTATTGTGTTGCCTTCTTCTATTTTCTTGCTGACTGTTGCTCTCATTTTGGATGCCTCGGTTCTGCTGTTGATACCTTTTCTGCGGCGAGTGTTTTTGGCACGGGTGGGGAGGGGTGCCTGGTCGTCCTCTCTTGGAAAACTATTTATAGCCATAATGACTGAGGAAGCTAGAGATTTGTCTCTCCTTGCAGGGACAGCTAGGCATATGTTTCCAAACAGGAGAAGGTTGCGCCATGCTTGGATGGTTCCGGGGGAGTCATTGACCTTTTTCAAGAGGCTGGATAGTTTGGCTGCTGCCTGTGGCCGGGCAGCTTTGGGGATGTGCTGCAAGGTTCCAACCGATGTTGCTTTGATGGCTTCTAGTAGATTCTCAGTCGATATGAAGCTGTTGGAGGTGTTTTCCCTGACTGCTGGAGTGGGGCCTTGATTGATACCCTCTTTGGGAGGGCGCCACATACCAGGACAATTGGTTCCGTTGTGAGCATGCTTGCGCACATCCCCGTTACCCTTGAGTCTCCACACCTTGTCGCACACTTGGCATGTGCCATACCTGTCGTTGCTTGATGGCTCCTCTTGGCCGAGAGAAGCCTGGATGTCAGTCGTGACCTGCGACATCGGCGGGCGCTGGGCGGACGCTGTATATATATATATATATATATATATATATATATATATATATATATATATATATATATATATATATATATATATATATATATATATATATATATATTTACTATAAAACCAAAAAAAAAAACAGCCAATCTACTCATGAAAAACTCTCCAGACACAAAGCAGAACGCTTTAAAAGAGACCAACGTCGTCTATGCCTTTAAATGCCCACTTGGGGACTTTAAGCCCTAAAGAACTCAGTATATAGGCAAGACAACAACATCTCTTTCCTTGCGATTAACAATGCATAAGCAACAGGGCTCCATTAAGGAACATATAATCTCTTCCCACAACCAGACCATCACCAGAGAAGTCTTAACAAACAACAGAGAAATCATCGATAGATACAGCGATAGCAGGCGGCTTGACATCTGCGAGGCACTACATATCAAGAAGTCAACACCAACAATCAACAGCCAATTAATGCACAACTATATTCTACCCACTTCAAGACTCCGTACCAATATAGAAGCATCAAGAGGAAATATGGGCCAATAGGCCGTCTGCAGTTACTTCCATTCTTCCCTTTCATCTATACCCATTGAGCCGTGTTCTGTCTTGTGTTGAAAGTTTGTTCACCTCATCCAAAACTGTTGTAACATATCACCTCACCCAAATGCGAGTATATAAGACAAAAGCTGTTTAAATATTAGCATAGTAAAACTCTGTTTAGTGTTTGCAGGTTATAGTTGTGTGTATGTAAACTAAAGTCTTTGAAAATGTAATAAGTTATTACAGCACGCGTTCAAGTGTCGCGTAAGACTAGAAATTAAAATAAATTTTGGAGAATTGATTTTTCAATTACCATCAACAGTAAAAAGAAACATAAGAAATATAGAGAAAATTCGTGTTAGAATTATTAATCTTACTTTTTCGGTCATGTTTAACAACATATGTTTACAAGAAAGACTGCTACCAAAATATACTAATATATATATATATATATATATAATATATATATATATATATATATATATATATATATATATATATATAGGGGTACCACCTCTGGTGCAATTATAGGGACCCACAGCCTCAGAGAAGGGAACACAGAGCATTCAGGGAAAAACTTGCCATTTAACTCTGAATACATGAGGGTGTTCGCTTCTCCTACCACCCCCCTTTTTTATGGTGTACACTTTATTAAGCAAGGTTATACAGTTACATATCTGATTGTATACAAAAAATGAGCATTAAGAGGACACAAAAATAGTTCGCTTCCTAGAGGCTGTAGATTTCCTCGAACTCCTCCGACGTTGGGCAGGAACCGAGGATGCAGCGAGCATTCCCCCTCTGGATCGCGACACTGAGGCGCTGAAAGAGAAAACTTGCCGCTCTAGGGTCTCTTGTGGTGTCAATGAGCTTGGAACCAAGATCCTTTAGAAACCTTCTTGCACTCTCTCCCCATGGGCCTAGGGTCTCAGACCCTATTGGAACGAAGTTGTACCGATGATCTAATTGCCTATACTTGGCTGACTTGTCTCTTTCTCTGTGTGTCGCCGCGGCTCCTGCTGTGCCGGCAGAGAGGTTGATGTATGTGGCTGCCAGGGTGGATACGCAAGTATAGTCCCATGCCAACTGTCTGCCACCCTTCCACGGACGCAGTGTGATTCCGTCTGGTCGGCCGGCAAAGCTAACAGAGTCACGGTTCAGAAGGTTGCGGGGCTCTCTCTCCGCTGGACACTGGGCAGAGGCAAGGCTTCTTTTAATGATGTCGTTTACTTCGTCGTGTCTAGTGTGCCAACCACCAGATTTTCCACAGTGCAGGCCATGCAATCCATATTCGTCAGCATCTGCCTCGCCGCAAATACACCTATGAACAGTGTGGATAGGGGCAGCAAGACGGAGAGCGACTGCAATACGGAGCTCCTGCGGATCAAGACGTGTGCCTGTCGCAGACATAGGGACTGCCAAAAGGAAGTCCCCTGCATGGGAGCCTGCACAGCTGTGAGGCGTGCACGATCACTGGGGGTTGTTGCTGCCTCCAGCAAAGCTGTGGCTTCTTTGTCTGCAATGGGGCTGTCCCAACTGGATTGTTTCTTGGCTTTCGGCATGGCTGGTCTGAGTGCTGGGTCTGCCATGGCACCCCATTTCGTGTCGCATTCCGTGTAGTGGGGGTCCTGTATCCCCGCTACATCACTGAGGGTGTCAGGTAGAATTTCCTTAACCAGGTCATCTGATGCTGAGGAGGAAGACAGGAAGGCTGGGACAGCAATTTGGGTGGCGGTGCGGACACCCAAGCCACCGAGCCTAACAGGAAGAGTGGCTTGTTTCCACTGGCACTCGTTGAGGGAGAGATTAACAACTTTTTCCAGCATGGTCTTCAGTAAGAGGTCATACTCTTCAAGCTTTCGGTTGTCGTAAGATGGGGCGCACCTCAGAAAGTAGGTTAGCCTCGGAAGGGATAGGCATTTGGTGAGGAGATAAAAAGCATCATGGGCATCGATGTCACCTATTCTGTCTTCCATCCTCCTAAGGTCTGCGATTTTCTTGTCAAGGATCTCCTCAATGGCATTAGACCCGAGGGGGGCTCCAAGGAGGGTGCTGTTCTCGGCCCTAATGACATGGGCTCCAGGCAAGGCAGACCATATTCTAGCTACGATGTCTGGGTTGGATATATATATATATATATATATATATATATATATATATATATATATATATATATATATATACATATATATATATATATATATATATATATATATATATATATATATATATATATATATATACATATACATATATGAGTGTGTGTGCGTGTACTCACCTATTTGTATTCACCTATTTGTGCTTGCGGAGGTTGAGCTTTGGCTCCTTGGTCCCGCCTCTCAACGTCAATCAACTGGTGTACAAATTCTTGAGCCTACTGGGCTCCATCATATCTACATTTAAAACTGTGTATGGAGTCAGCCTCCACCACATCACTGCCTAATGCATTCCACCTGTTAACTACTCTGACACTGAAAAAGTTCTTTCTAACGTCTCTGTGGCTCATTTGGGTACTCAGTTTCCACCTGTGTCCCCTTGTGTGCGTACCACACGTGTTAAACAGTTTATCCTTGTGAACCCTGTCAATTCCTCTGAGGATTTTGTAGCTAGTGATTATGTCTCCCCTTACTCTTGTGTCTTCCAGTGTCGTGAGGTGCATTTCCCGCAGCCTTTTCTCGTAACTCATGCCTCTTAGTTCTGGGACTAGTCTAGTGCCATACCTCTGAATCTTTTCCAGCTTCAAAGGTATGCCAGTAGACTAGTGACATAGTGGCATAGTGTATGTGTGTGTGTGTACTCACCTATTTGTACTCACCTATTTGTGCTTGCGGGGGTTGAGCTTTGGCTCTTTGGTTCCGCCTCTCAACTGTCAATCAACTGGTGTACAGATTCCCGAGCCAACTGGGCTCTATCATATCTACACTTGAAACTGTGTATGGAGTCAGCCTCCACCACATCACTGCCTAAAGCATTCCATCCGTTAACTACTCTGACACTGAAAAAGTTCCTTCTAACGTCTCTGTGGCTCATGTGGGTACTCATTTTCCACCTGTGTCCCCTTGTTCGCGTCCCCCCAGTGTTGAATAGTTTGTCCTTGTCTACCCGGTCGATTCCTCTGAGGATTTTGTAGGTTGTGATCATATCTCCCCTTGGCATGTGTGTGTGTGTGTGTGTGTGTGTGTGTGTGTGTGTGTGTGTGTGTGTGTGTGTGTGTGTGTGTGTGTGTGTGTGTGTGTGTGTGTGTGTATTATTTGCAAGAAAATACATTATCTATAATAGTTTTTATTCTCCTAAATGTGCTACAACGAATATTTTAAAAATTAACTCGAAAAAAATTGTTGGCTAACAGGAGGGAGAGAGACGCGAGGATGACGAAAATACCCACATAGAGATAACACACACCTGGTGACACATGTTACTCTCACTTCCCCTCTCACCACACACACACACACACACACACACACACACACACACACACACACACACACACACACACACACACACACACACACACACACACACACGTGTTGCTGATGTTTCCCCTACCCCCTCTCACCTTATACGAAAAAAACCGTCTGGGCCTTGTTTATATATATATATCCCCCCTGTCTTGCTCCCGGTACCACCCACTTCCCAGCGGGTATCAATACCCTCGTGCCCCTGGTTACAACGTCTGTAATATAGTGTTGATCAATTTCTCGCTGGGCGTTAAAGTTGAACAGTAGACCCAAGGAGTCCCCTGTCTTGACAGGTTAATTTCCGGAGAAGAAGCTTGAGTCATGATGCTCAGTCGGGGCGATAATTATGAGATGAAGTGGAGGATGTTGGAAGGAAGGTGTACAGCGCTAGTTTAAGTTTCAGGGACTACAAGACTTAAGCCTTGAGTGCCTGGGAGGCCTGGTCTGTGCCACATTTAAACGTTGGGAAGGCGAATAGGGAGGAAGTCGTAACGTTAAGATGTGTCGGGCACTTTTTGTTCCCGGTGCCAGGCCTGGTAGAGGCGTGTCTCGTAGAGGCGTGTCTCGTAGAGGTGGGTCTCGTAGAGGCGTGTCTCTCGTAGAGGCGTGTCTCGTAGAGGCGTGTCTCTCGTAGAGGCGTGTCTCTCGTAGAGGCGTGTAACGTAGAGGTGTGTCTCTCGTAGAGGCGTGTCTCTCGTAGAGGCGTGTCTCTCGATCGTAGAGGCGTGTCTCTCGTAGAGGCGTGTCTCTCGTAGAGGCGTGTCTCTCGTAGAGGCGTGTCTCTCGTAGAGGCGTGTAACGTAGAGGTGTGTCTTTCGTAGAGGCGTGTCTCTCGTAGAGGTCTGTCTCGTAGAGGCGTGTCTCGTAGAGGCGTGTCTCGTAGAGGCGTGTCTCTCGTAGAGGTCTGTCTCGTAGAGGCGTGTCTCGTAGAGGCGTGTCTCGTAGAGGCGTGTCTCGTAGAGGCATAGTGTTCTCGCAGAAATGAGCGTGACGGAACTTTTTTCTTGTATCGTGGAAATGTGGAGGCATATCTTTTGTGAGATATGCACACACACACATACATGAACAAATGTTAAGGATACTCAATATACATTGAGGACACATTTAATGACAAGGAATATATGATATTGTTAATGATTCGAGGAATTTTAAGAGCTAGAACCTGATCTGTAACTATATTTACGATTTTCAACGGAATACGTACTATCAGGAGAGAGACAGTTGGACATAGAACTGATACAGGAAAAGAATGAAATCAACTAGAATAGTTAAATATGATGAAAACCACAGACAGTCAAGATCTCACCCGGAATACTAAAATTAGCAGCTGCAGTATTGTGTAGATTCCTTCGTATTTTTCTCAACTCCTTCCAAGAAATGTGAGAAACACCAGAGATTTGGAAATCGGATAATGTGCAACCAGTAGATACGAAAGGAGGAAGATAGGAGTCACTGTTTGTCAGACCGGTGTCACTAACACCTATTCCTTACAAAATACTAAAAACTAATTAGGAAGAGACTTGCAAAACGCTTACAACAGCTAAATTTTGTTTCTAAAGATATGGATTAAGCGACGGGAGATCATGCTTGACCAACGCTTCTGACAAGTTGACAGCAATCAATCACATGATACAGGTGAGATTTACATTATCCTTGATGGTAAGAATCTTATTCAGAACTATATCGGATTCATTTTTGCCATGTTACCTTGCGATGATTTCGGGGCTCAACGTCCCTGGGGCCCGGTCCTCGACCAGGCCTTAAAGCCAATGATGTGTACATTGTTGAAACAACTTTTCTCCCTTTAGTCTTTACTTCATATATATAAGAACATAAGAATGAAGGTAACTGCAGAAGACCTATTGGCCCATACTAGGCAGCTCCTCTTTATATCCTACCAAACTCATGTATTTTTATGTCTAATCTCATTCATATGTATGAAAATGTTCAAGTATGAACAATTATAGTTTTGAGAAGTAGGAACATCGATAGAGAATTTTTATGTGAAGTAGAAATACAAATAATTTTAACATCTTTTTTACTATTCTCATTTCCTGTACAGTCTTTAAACATGATTTATATAACGGAAAATAATTGAATATGAAAAATTTTGTGTGTTCGTAACAAATAATTAATTTTTTTAATTATAGTTTTTAATAAATTGGTAAGACAGCGAAAATATTTAGAGCGTGTCCTTCCTGAAGCAATAACCAGACTCCCTCCAACCCACACCCTCCTGGGGATAAAAAATAGCGCGCCTCGGAGTAATTACGACGCGTCTCATTAAAACTTCAGCTCCTCGCTAATAATCCACCAGAAGTTATTTTCATATTCCTTGTTTTCCCAGGGCAGCGAGGACAGGTCCTGCCTGGGTCCCGAGCGTCCAGAAGATCGTCGGTACCAAGTTGTTAGTGTTAGCAGAGGTCGGTGTGGTTACCTTCTGTAGTGTAGGACTTGTCCTTCATTCTCAGCCCTGTGTCTCGTAGGAGTCTCTCTCTCGTAGAGGTGTGTCTCGTAGAGGTGTGTGTCTCGTAGAGGTGTGTCTCGTAGAGAGGGTCTCTCGTAGAGGCGTGTCTCTCGTAGAGGCATTTCTCTCGTGGATTGTTTCAAGCGTAGATTAAACACGTATATGAATGAGTTTAGGTGGATATCAACAGGAAGTGCCTCGTATAGGCCAATAGACATTCTGTAGTTTTCTTAATCGTTTCGTTCGTGTGACTTCCCGTAATCATTGTTAGGTAGAGCAACACTCCTGTAAACAAATCCACAAGGGTTCGAACCTACGTCCGGGATGATCCCAGACGCGCCTTAACATTCCTGTGGTTTCCTATTTCCATGTTCACTGTCCAACTCACTCTGTCGTATTTCTTTTCCTTCTCTCCTTTCCTGACTATTTCCCCCTCATCCTCTGCGCATTTGTTTACTTTCACCAGTTCTCCACATATCTGTTTTCTGTTGTATGTTTTGCCTGGCACCGTGTTTGACTTCTGGGCAGTTTTTATTTCTCGTTGTTTTTTAAAGTGTACTTCGCCCTGGCGAGTGCCAAGGGGATATGTGTTCCCGCGCTGGAGAAACCTGCAGTGTGCTTGTGGCCATTAAGGTTAATATAATCTCTGGGGGTTATTAAGGCTAATCAGCCTCAGGAGGGTTGTTAAGGTCAATGAACCTCTGGAGAGTTATTAAGGTCAATCAGCTTCATCAGGGTTGTTAAAGTCAATGAACCTCTAGAGGGTTATTAAGGCCCAATCAGCCACAGCAGGGTTGTTAAGGTCAATGAACCTCTGGAGAGTTATTAAAGCCAATCAGTCTCAGGTGGATTGCTAAAGTCATTGAACCACTGGAAGGTTATTAATGCCAGTCAACCTCAGGATGATTTATTAAGACCACTACAATAGCTTACTGACTAACCAGCAAGTGTACTATATTACTGAAGGTTGTCCAGAACTAAAGTACACTCGGTGTATACTCAGCTGGAGGCCACCTACACCTCTCGGTGCACATATTCCCTGTGACGTGTGTGTTAGAGACAAATCACTCCTCTTAATACGACCGGAGCGACTCAGTTAACTTCATGGGACTTTCAGAAGGTCTTGTGATTACTGCCAGAAACACATTATCTGAATTGGATCTCGTTAATCTGATTTTTCTCTTAATATGAAACTTCTTTAATTAAAGTATTTGAAGATCATATCTCTCTCTCAGATCCTCCTTCATTGCCACTTACCGTTGTTTGCACTTCTTATATAATGGTTTTATTTTCATCCCTCCCTCCCACCACTTCTTCCCTCTCTTCCTTTCTCTGTTCCTCCCTCCCTCTTTTCCTCCTCTCTCCATCCGTACTTAAAAAATGTATGAGCAGCCATCGTTAAATTTCTATGAGGATTATGATAAATTATTTCACAACAGTCTTCAAAGCATATCGTGTTTGTGCTATTTCTTTATGTTTTTATTGTGTGTATTTTGTGTGGACCGGCGTGTGTGGGGCCCAAGCTCTCCTTCAGCGTAGGTGATTGGAATGTTTTTTTACTCGGAAGTGTGGATGACAATATATATTATGTGGGCGAGGATTGCTAATTCCTCTGAGCTTCAATAGTGATCTGGGAAAGTCGAGAATTCCAGTCTTGCAGCAAAATGCTGTTTCTCGAAACTTTCCTTATTATGACTACTCAATAGCTCGGTCGATAGAGCTTCGGCCTCTCACACGTGGGGGTCAACGGTTCGAGTCTCCTAGTGCCCAGGTGAATGGAATGTTTATTTACACGGAAGTGAGGATGACAATCTTGTTGATCCGGTGCTTATAAAAGGAATATAGGAAACTCACTATTAATAACATGAAAAAATCCTTCCTTTTCTTCCGCTTACTTCAAAATGAACTTTTAAAGTAAGGAGGAGAAAGGAAGCAATAGTTTACTAAACATTCCTTAGCGTTTTATTGTTTGCACCTCACATGTAAATGCATAGTTCATTCATTTAACCTACAGTATATTATTATAATTATGTAATGGTTGATTTATCATACCGCGGACCATTGGGATTCAGGTCATAATTCTTGGCAAGAGCAAAGATACACCCTGGAAATACACACATATCAATAAAGACGTACTGACAGTGAGATCTGACTTCAATATGATGATTCGTTGTATTGAATTGGGTTGAACAATTCATTGAATATTCCCTCAGTTCATCCGGTTGAAAATTGACATTTAAAGCATATTTTAAGATAATAGCAATTCCTTTTAATTTTTAAGATAACAATTCCTTTTAATTTTTAAGATAACAATTCCTTTTAATTTTTAAGATAATAACAATTCCTGTTAATTTTAGACCACAACTGCTTGTAAGGTCAGTCCGAAACATTATCGCGAAGTCGAATAAAGGTCCAGAGTATTGAATACAAAAGCCTGTGGCTGGCCCACTTATTTCTTGTGTCTGTTTTACTTAGGCCGAGTATGAGTATTTATGACTCTTATGGTCGCTTCAATAAGATTATGATCCATGTGTTTAACAACTTCGTCTTCTCTGCTGAATCTAAGTTGAAATCTTAATGGGTTTGTAACTGTGCACTGTGTTAGATAATGTTCCAGTGGTCTGTTGTAGTTGTAACTGTGCACTGTGTTAGATAATGTTCCAGTGGTCTGTCGGGCATTTCTCCACAGTGTTGACATTTCCTCTCATCTTCCGGAACCTGTAAACCTATTTCCCATGCACATTGGTACCCAAGTCTGATGCAATGTAAGTGTACTTCTGTTGCTCTACTGCTCCCTTTCATCAAAATATGTGGTTTTAAGTTGGTTGAATTCTTGTACCAACCCTTTTCTTTCACCCTATGCCCCTGTTACCTAGCAGTAAAATAGGTACCTGGGTGTTAGTCAGCTGTCACGGGCTGCTTCCTGGGGGTGGAGGCCTGGTCGAGGACCGGGCCGCGGGGACACTAAAAGCCCCGAAATCATCTCTAGATAACCTCTAGATAACCCGCAGATCCTGATGTTGCAACTGCTACATACTACTTACAGATTTACAGTAATCTTCACGAGATAATCAGAAGTCTGGAGTTGAAATGAATATGAAATGTATTATAAGATCACTTATAAAGAAAAAACCCCATTTCAATTAAAGTTGATAAATTTGAAATTCAATGTAAGTATACATATACAGTAATAACTGAAGTTGTATACGTAAAATTTAGTTTACTAACAAAAATGCACATAGTTTGGGATGCCAAATTTCATCAAGTATTCTCTTTGTTCCTAATTATTCAGGGAAATTCCGCATGTAATAAAATATTCCGTAGAGAGAAGCTTGCGGCAACTCCTTGAGGTTTATTACAGCCTTGGGAGGCGCAGGTGGCAACACTGGAGTGGAAATTCAGGAGAACCTGAAGTGGCAATGACTTAGAAATTGTCGTAACCTACCGGAACGAATTTAAGCACCACGCCAGTATTGTAAAGCATGTTGGCCATCCCTTGCTACTCTTTACTTGCTTTATATATATATATATATATATATATATATATATATATATATATATATATATATATATATATATATATATATATATATATATATATATATATATATATATCTATATATATATATATATATATATATATATATATATATATATATATATATATTATATATAACAGTATATATATATATATATATATATATATAATATATATTATATATATATATAATATATATAATAATTTTGTTTTTATTTGGGGGTACCACCTCTGGTTATTTGTAGGGACCCATAAGCCTTAAAGAAGACGATATGCAGCACTCGGGAGAGCCTGGTTGGGCTCTCTCGTGCACTGGCACATATCGTATACTCCTACCACCCCTTTATATATTTATATATATATAGGGAAATTTATTGTACAAGATTACATGATTACTAAATGTGGCCTCAACACATACACCACACAACCAATACAAGTAAATTAAAAAACAGGCCAATGGGAAACACTGATAAATGTCACGGACAGATTCGATCATTGTTATATATATTGTATAAAATGAACAAATCCACAAGAGCCGTGACGAGGATTCGATCCTACGTCTGAGAGCATCCCAGACGCTGTCTTAATCGACTGAGCTAAGACATGACTTAATCGACATGGTATAAGAATTGCAATCAGAAATTCTTGGATTGCAAATCCACGGCTCTGGTGGATTTGTTCATTTGATGCATCACGCTGTTGTGATTTCTGTGTGTAATATATTGTATCATTTGGTTATTTTTCTGCCGTCGGTAAGAATGAAATGAAGTTTTAAATAATTTGATAAAACCAAAGAAAACAAAATAATGTGTTGCTTAGTGTAGTGGTCACCCTGGGAGGTGTTTCATAGATCTCTGTGTTGATAAGCTGGTAGGTCAGTGGGCTGTGGTGGTGGTCAGTGGGGTGGTGGTGGGGGGTCAGTGGGCTGTGGTGGTGGGTCAGTGGGCTGTGGTGGTGGGTCAGTGGGCTGTGGTGGTGGGTCAGTGGGCTGTGGCAGTGGGTCAGTGGGCTGTGGTAGTGGTGGTGGTGATAACTTCCCACAACTAATAGGGCTTGACACCAACACCAGGATGCTGTTGGTGGGGCTCGTAGGCTTTTAACCTATTACGTGAGAGAGATATGAGAATGCAGGTGTAGAGTGAAGGAGCAATTGGTATGTGCGGGCGTGGGGGGAGGAGAGGGGGGTGGGGTGTTAAGGTGCGATATTAAGGTGCAAGTACGATAATCGTACTGGAAATTTGTGAAGATATTTGACTTAAAAAAAACACATTTTAAGACGTTTCAGGAAGACTTATCGAATGACAGTGACTTAGGTATATACTTAAAAACACACTTTAAGGTTTACTAAATAAATTGCCGGAGACAGAAACATGAATGAATGAAGAAAAAAAGAAAATTTGCTAAATGACGAAAAGGAAAATTAAACAAGGTTACATTAAAATATATAGATAATAATATATTCACAGAGGAATCACCCTAGCGCTAAATATTTGTGCAAAGAAAAGATGAGTTGATGAAGCAGGAGTACGCCATGATGTGAACACTTCTCATGCCTCAAGAATTCATGGTAGGAAAGCGTGTGAGGAGTGAGGAACTAGTGCCTCACGAGCTGACGGTCGACTGTTGATATATATGAAGGAAGATGAGTCGGCTGGACGCTCAGTGACTGTGGTTCATGATGAGATAATTGTTAGTGAAGAGACATGAGCACTCAAGAGCCGTCGAGAGCGTAAAGAAAGCTTGATAAGGCAATAGAGGTCCGGTGCGGCGAGTGCGGAAAGCTTGAACGAGGGAGAGAGCGTGAAAATGAGAGAGAAAAGTGGAAAATAAGAAATGGAAATGATATTCGGCAGACCAGGGAGGGGACTCGTGGACCAGCGCCAAGTGAGAACTTGGTGGATACGGGCGAGGGGAGGAGGTGAACCAGAGGGGATGTATGACCCTCTCTCAAGACAGCCTGTAGTAAACCAGTGGTAGAAATTGATATGGGTGTTTCATTAGCACTGACAAAGAGAATACTTAAACAAATATCTAATGAAAATCTCACCGACCTGACAAATTCACAAAGACCTGAAAATTGTAGCATTAAATAGTATGATAGATATTGTGAGGAGACATTCACATATGGGACTAATAGAACAAGAACCCGGCAATGTGATGTTATAGTGGTGAGGATACGCCTCGGATATAGACGTATCTGGCAGCTTTCTCAAAACCCAAATGTCGAGTACACAATGTGTCAACTTGAAGAATGTCGCGTATTGATTGACTTTCGCCCTCCTGGGCTATGGTATGCTGAACTCGGAAGTTACTATATGAATACAGGAACACTTAATGATATATTGAACTAGTACCTAAGATTGATCATGTAATGCATCAATTATACAATTTATGTGATGTAACTATATAACCTGAGCTTGTAAAAGCTCAGGTTATATATGATATCAGTTATATATATATATCAGGTCTTCAACGAAACTTGTTTCGTTGAAGACATCATAAGAAGGAAGGTGAAACGCCATGCAACCTCTGAAGAGACAACTAACACAACACCTGTATCCCCTATTAGACTATTTTAAAGGAACTTCTTTCCACAGCTCATAAAACGGAGGAAAGGGTCCTGAAAGATATTGTTAATAGAAACGTTATCCCTACAGACAAAAATCAGAAGATACAATTGACGATTTACTATAAAACCAAGAAAACTGCCAACCTTCTCATGAGAAACTCTCCAGACACAAAGCAGAGCGCTTTGAAAGAGACCAATGTCGTCTATGCCTTCAAATGCCCACTTGGGGATTGTAAGCCTCAAAGAACTCAGTATATAGGCAAGACAACAACATCTCTTTCCAGGCGATTAACAATGCATAAGCAACAGGGCTCTATGAAGGAACATATAATCTCTTCCCACAACCAGACCATCACCAGAGAAGTCTTAACAAAAAACACGGAAATCATCGATAGATACAGCGATAGCAGCGGCTAGATATCTGCGAGGCACTACACATTAAGAAGTCAACACCAGCAATCAACAGCCAATTAACGCACAATTATATTCTACCCACTTCAAGACTCCGCTCCAATAAAGAAACATCAAGAAATATGGGCCAATAGGCCCTCTGCAGTTACTTCTATTCTTCCCTTTAGCTCATACCCATTGTTTCGTGTTCTGTGTTGTGTTGAAAGTTTGTCCAAAACCATTGTAACATGTCACCTCACCCAAATGCAGGTATAAAAAAGTCAAAGCTGTTTAAACTCTGTTCAGTTATAGTTGTGTGTGTAAACTAAAGTCTTTGAAAATGTAATAAGTTTTACGAAACGCGCTCAAGTGTCGCGTCAGACTAGAAATAAAAATGAACTTTGAAGAATTGATTTTTCAGTTACCATCAACAGTGAAAAAGAATATAAGAAACATTGAGAAAATTCGTGTTAGAATTATTAATCTTACTTTTTCGGTCATATTTAATAATATATGTCTACAGGAAAGACTGCTACCAAAATATACTAATATATATATATATATATATATATATATATATTATATAATATATATATATATATATAATATATATATAACACTCACACACACACACACACACACAACACACACACACACACACACACACACACACACACACACCACACACCCACACACACACACACACACACACAACACACTCACACACACACAGACACACACACACACACACACACACACACACACACACACACACACCACACACACACACACACACACCACACACACACACACATGTGAAGGAAGATACTAGGGAAAGAGGAGGGGATACGCCCAGCCTATTAGATCTCATCTTCACCCAGAATGTAGAAGACATCGAGCAGTTGGAACATGAAATACCACTAGGAGCCAGTGACCATTGTGTCCTAGTCTTTGACTACATGATGGAGCTTAAAATTGTGACCAACGGTCAAGAGGTACGGGGAAGGAGAATTGATTACAGAAAAGGGGACTACAGAAGGATAAGGGACTACCTGGGAGAAGTGCAGTGGGAGGAAGAACTTATAGGAAAAACAGTGCAAGGTATGATGAACCAAGTCATATTGAAATGCAAGGAGGCTGAAGAGAGATTTATTCCAACAATAAAGGAAAAAAGCAGGAGGGAATATAATAACCCATGGTTTGATAGACAATGTAAGGAAGCAAAGGTGAGAAGCAGGAGGGAGTGGAGGAAGTACAGAAGACAAAGGACAGAGGACAACAGGATTAGATGTAACAGAGCTAGGAATGATTACATTAACATAAGACGAATGTCGGAAAGAAATTATGAGAATGATATTGCAGTCAAAGCGAAAAAGCAACCTAAATTACTACATAGCCATATAAGAAGGAAGATGTCGGTAAATGACCAAGTGACAAGACTGAGGAAAACAGAAGGGGCATATACAGAAAGCGACAAGGAAATCTGCGAGGTACTGAATGCAAATTTCCATGGAGTGTTCACAACCGAGCCTGAGCAGCTCCCATTGTTAGAAGCGATTACCCTAAATGACAGACTATCAGACATAGAGGTGACAGCAGAGGAGGTAATGAAACAGTTGACAACACTGGATGCAAATAAAGTTGTTGGACCAGACAAAGTATCACCGTGGATACTTAAAGAGGCAGCGCAGGCTCTCAGTGTGCCTCTGGCAATGATCTTTAATGAGTCACTTATGTCGGGAGAATTGCCCAGTTGCTGGAAGGAGGCAAATGTCGTACCGATTTTCAAGAAAGGTGACAGGGAGGAGGCACTTAACTACAGACCCGTATCATTGACAAGCATCCCCTGCAAAATACTTGAAAGAATAATTAGGCTAAGACTTGTTGAGCACCTGGAGAGCATTGGGTTTGTAAACAAGCACCAACATGGTTTCTGGACAGGGAAATCATGCCTAACAAACCTTTTAGAATTCTATGATAAAGTAACAAGGATAAGGCAGGACAGAGAAGGCTGGGCAGACTGCATATTTCTTGACTGCCAAAAGGCCTTTGATACAGTACCGCACATGAGACTGCTATACAAACTTGAGAGGCAGGCAGGAGTAAGCGGAAAGGCCCTAGAATGGGTGAAGAACTACCTAACAGGAAGGAGCCAGAGGGTAATGGTAAGGGGCGAGAAGTCGGACTGGAGAACAGTAACAAGTGGAGTACCTCAAGGATCGGTGCTGGGACCAATCCTCTTTCTAATTTACGTAAATGACATGTTTACAGGAGTGGAGTCATACATGTCAATGTTTGCGGATGACGCAAAATTAATGAGAAGAGTTGTGACAGACGAGGATTGTAGGATCCTCCAAGAGGACTTAAACAGGTTGCAGAGATGGTCAGGGAAATGGCTACTGGAGTTTAACACCAGTAAATGTAAAGTTATGGAAATGGGATCAGGTGATAGGAGACCAAAGGGACAGTACACAATGAAGGGGAACAGCCTACCTGTAACGATTCGAGAAAGAGATCTGGGAGTGGATGTGACACCTAATCTAACTCCTGAGGCACATATAAATAGGATAACGACAGCAGCGTACTCTACACTGGCGAAAATTAGAACTTCATTCAGAAACCTAAATGAGGAGGCTTTTAGGGCGCTTTACACTGCATACGTGAGACCCGTCTTAGAGTATGCCGCGCCATCATGGAGCCCCCACCTGAAGAAACACATAAGGAAACTGGAGAAGGTTCAGAGGTTTGCGACGAGGCTTGTCCCAGAGTTACGAGGGAAGGGATATGAAGAGCGACTGAAGGAACTGAACCTTACGACACTAGAGAAAAGAAGGGAGAGAGGAGATATGATAGGGACATATAAAATACTCAGGGGAATTGACAAAGTGGAAATAGATGAAATGTTCACACGTAATAATAACAGAACGAGGGGACATGGGTGGAAACTGGAAACTCAGATGAGTCACAGAGATGTTAGGAAGTTTTCTTTTAGCGTGAGAGTAGTGGAAAAATGGAATGCACTTGGGGAACAGGTTGTGGAAGCAAATACTATTCATACTTTTAAGACTAGGTATGATAGGGAAATGGGACAGGAGTCATTGCTGTAAACAACGATAGCTGGAAAGGCGGGATCCAAGAGTCAATGCTCGATCCTGCAAGCACAAATAGGTAAGTACACACACACACACACACACCACACACACACACACACACCACACACACACCACACACACACACACACACACACACACACACACACACACACACCGAACCTGTCCCTGGAAGCCCGCATCAAAAGGATATCATCAGCGGCATATGCTAGGTNTTATATATATATATATATATATATATATATATATATATATATATATATATATATATATATATATATATATATATATATATATATATATATATATATATATATATATATAGGGGGGTACCACCTCTGGTGCAATTATAGGGACCCACAGCCTCAGAGAAGGGAACACAGAGCATTCAGGGAAAAACTTGCCATTTAACTCTGAATACATGAGGGTGTTCGCTTCTCCTACCACCCCCTTTTTTATGGTGTACACTTTATTAAGCAAGGTTATACAGTTACATATCTGATTGTATACAAAAAATGAGCATTAAGAGGACACAAAAATAGTTCGCTTCCTAGAGGCTGTAGATTTCCTCGAACTCCTCCGACGTTGGGCAGGAACCGAGGATGCAGCGAGCATTCCCCCTCTGGATCGCGACACTGAGGCGCTGAAAGAGAAAACTTGCCGCTCTAGGGTCTCTTGTGGTGTCAATGAGCTTGGAACCAAGATCCTTTAGAAACCTTCTTGCACTCTCTCCCCATGGGCCTAGGGTCTCAGACCCTATTGGAACGAAGTTGTACCGATGATCTAATTGCCTATACTTGGCTGACTTGTCTCTTTCTCTGTGTGTCGCCGCGGCTCCTGCTGTGCCGGCAGAGAGGTTGATGTATGTGGCTGCCAGGGTGGATACGCAAGTATAGTCCCATGCCAACTGTCTGCCACCCTTCCACGGACGCAGTGTGATTCCGTCTGGTCGGCCGGCAAAGCTAACAGAGTCACGGTTCAGAAGGTTGCGGGGCTCTCTCTCCGCTGGACACTGGGCAGAGGCAAGGCTTCTTTTAATGATGTCGTTACTTCGTCGTGTCTAGTGTGCCAACCACCAGATTTTCCACAGTGCAGGCCATGCAATCCATATTCGTCAGCATCTGCCTCGCCGCAAATACACCTATGAACAGTGTGGATAGGGGCAGCAAGACGGAGAGCGACTGCAATACGGAGCTCCTGCGGATCAAGACGTGTGCCTGTCGCAGACATAGGGACTGCCAAAAGGAAGTCCCCTGCATGGGGAGCCTGCACAGCTGTGAGGCGTGCACGATCACTGGGGGTTGTTGCTGCCTCCAGCAAAGCTGTGGCTTCTTTGTCTGCAATGGGGCTGTCCCAACTGGATTGTTTCTTGGCTTTCGGCATGGCTGGTCTGAGTGCTGGGTCTGCCATGGCACCCCATTTCGTGTCGCATTCCGTGTAGTGGGGGTCCTGTATCCCCGCTACATCACTGAGGGTGTCAGGTAGAATTTCCTTAACCAGGTCATCTGATGCTGAGGAGGAAGACAGGAAGGCTGGGACAGCAATTTGGGTGGCGGTGCGGACACCCAAGCCACCGAGCCTAACAGGAAGAGTGGCTTGTTTCCACTGGCACTCGTTGAGGGAGAGATTAACAACTTTTTCCAGCATGGTCTTCAGTAAGAGGTCATACTCTTCAAGCTTTCGGTTGTCGTAAGATGGGGCGCACCTCAGAAAGTAGGTTAGCCTCGGAAGGGATAGGCATTTGGTGAGGAGATAAAAAGCATCGTGGGCATCGATGTCACCTATTCTGTCTTCCATCCTCCTAAGGTCTGCGATTTCTTGTCAAGGATCTCCTCAATGGCATTAGACCCGAGGGGGGCTCCAAGGAGGGTGCTGTTCTCGGCCCTAATGACATGGGCTCCAGGCAAGGCAGACCTTATTCTAGCTACGATGTCTGGGTTGGAGGAGACTACTTCACACTTGGAAGGGTTCAGGACAAGACCCAGGCTTACTTCTTGCTCCCTTATTTTCCTGATGTCTGCCAAGAGGTCGTCTACGGTGCCAGCTATAGTGCCATCATCCAAAAACCAGATGTTGAACTCGCTGGACAAGCTTTCGGTGATTTCTTTTAAGACTAAGCAGAAAAGAAGGGGAGCAAGAGGATCACCTTGCTGAACGCCTTCACATGATCTGATTTCATGTTCACCAAAGAGCAGTTTTGACTCACCACTGTAGCACGATAGTATGAACGGGTAGAGGGGCCGGAAATGGCGATGTACGGCACAAAGTACTGCATCTCTTCTGACCATGTTGAAGGCATTCTTAAAATCCAGTTTGAGCAGGGCCTTTTCATCAGAAATGTTGGTGATGTATGCTCGTGCTGCATGGGCAGCCGCTTCACAGCCTTGGGGGATTCCAAATCCTAGCTGGATTGGTTTCAGTAATTCAGCCGCTTGCTGGCTGACAACCCTCGTAGCAGTATATATATATATATATATATATATATATATATATATATATATATATATATATATATATATATATATATATATATATATATATATTAACTTTAATTTTTTGTAATCTTCATATATGCAGTATCCATTGTTCTCGTTTTACCTTAAGATTATATGGTTTCCCCAATTTATTATTTACCATACAATTGAGTTTCATTTGTATATTTCAATTACGTCTTCGCTTTTTCTTCTGTCTGGAATATGTACTTTCAAATTTCTTATTATTTCTTCGTAAGGAGTTCTTGGGAAGCTGTTTAATCCTCGAAGTTTTTCTGACGAATATATTTTTATTATATATTGCGGTACCCGAAGCTGAGCTACATAATCTCTAAATGGAGCGTAACACGAGCAAGAGCAAGATAAAGCTGAGGAATAACATCAGATATTTTTATTACTAAATCTTGTTGCTAATTGGATTAAGATATCTATCATAACATGAAGATGTTTGCATTTAAATGATCTTATTTCAGCAATGTCCAGCTGATATCTCGTAACTCGTTACCACCATCTAAGCTTAGAGCCCAGCATGTGTCAGCACTGAACTTCATCTGCCAATCTTTAGTTTATTTAAAAAGCGGATCTAAGACAAGACAAGAAGACTTAGATGATGCTGGAAAAGCCAAAATCGAAGAAATATCAGGAAATACTCGTGCACTGACAAAGACCTCGAATGTCAGTAAAGTTTAAACAAAATATCGCACCGGGTACCACGAGGATAGTACGCGGGGAACAGAGAGCTGCATCTCACTCTCATAAGCACTCTTAGGTTAACGCTGTTAGGTAAGGACACCTGCTGGCAGGGCTGGTGTCAGTGTGGCAAGTGCAGCCAATGATGCACTTAAGACAAGTGCAGCCAATGATGCACTTAAGAAATTAAACGTTGGGGTGGTGGAGTGCTTATTGAGATGGGTGCTGAGGGTGTTGTGGTTGTGGGGGTTGTGGTGGAGGTGTTGTGGTTGTGGGGGTTGTGGTGGAGGGGTTGGGGTTATGGGGGTTGTGGTGGAGGTGTTGTGGTTATGGGGGGGTTGTGGTGGAGGTATTGTGGTTATGGAGGTTGTGGTGGAGGTGTTGTGAATTTTTTTAATTTTGCCCCGAGGGGCGAGTTTATTGGGCAGCGCCACTCATCTTGTGAGTGGACACACCGCCATAGCAGCATGTACAACACTCCCCAATAGGAAGAAAACCCGCTGGGTTGTTCATCCTGTCACTTGTACCCAGACACAGCTGGGACTTGCTTAACTGTCTCAAGTGAACAGCTCCTCAAACAAGAAGATTAACATCTATCAACCCTTAAAAGCTTACGTTATCTTGCGGGTGCAAAATGGGGAAATCTTTTAAGAACAGTATCAATATTTGACAAATAGTGTTTTCCTAACTCAAACAATGTGGGGTTTATTATTCTACCATGCTTCTAATGTCTCTCAGGTGTTCACATTCACGTAGATAGTGGTCAAGGCGGTGTCCATCACTCTCACCACAGATTCTGCAACTTCGCTGATCAACTGTTGTTTCCATTCCATATCTCCAAGAATATTTGTATCCAAGACGGATTCTCGCTATCACTGATTCTGTTGTGGTTAGGGGGGTTGTGGCGGAGTGTGTGGCGGAGGTGTTGTGGTTATGGGGATTGTGGGGGAGGTGTTGTGGTATGGGGCTTGTGGCGGAGGTGTTGTGGTTATGGGGATTGTGGTGGAGGTGTTGTGGTTATGGGGCTTGTGGTGGAGGTGTTGTGGTTATGGGGCTTGTGGTGGAGGTGTTGTGGTTGTAGGGGTTGTGGTGGTGGAGGTGTTGTGGTTATGGGGCTTGTGGTGGAGGTGTTGTGGTTATGGGGCTTGTGGCGGAGGGTGTTGTGGTTATGGGGCTTGTGGTGGTGTTGTGGTTGTAGGGGTTGTGGTGGAGGGTGTTGTGGTTATGGGGTTGTGGTGGAGGTGTGTGGTTATGGGGCTTGTGGTGGAGGTGTTGTGGTAGAGGTAGCACCACCCTTCCCACAGTCACCACAATCGTTTCATGACTCTGTGGTTCCGTCGGTAGTGATAACAAAGGATAAGAGACAAACTATGATTGTTCCTCCTCTCAGACCTCAAGCCGGGACTCCCGCTAGACCGCAGGGTTCTGTCTCTCCGGTTTGACTCCTGCTGGATAATCGTCCCATGAGAAACAATCCCAAAGTTGAGAAGAACATTATATTATTATGATTTATTCTTCACTAATATGGTGGGTGAGGGGAAGGTGGGTGAGGGGGAAGGTGGGTGAGGGGAAGGTGGGGGAGGGGAAGGTGGGTGAAGGGAAGGTGGGGTGAGGGGCAAGGTGGGGTGGGGGCAAGGTGAGTGGGGGAGGGGGAAGGTGGTGTGGGGGCAAGGTGGGTGAGGGGGAAGGTGGGTGAGGGGAAGGTGGGTGAGGGGGAAGGTGGGGTGAGGGGGAATGTGGGTGAGGGGGGAAGGTGGGTGAGGGGAAGGTGGGTGAGGGGAAGGTGGGTGTGAAGGGAAGGTGGGTGAGGGGGGGAAGGTGGGTGGGGGAAGGTGGGTGTGGGGGCAAGGGGGTGAGGGGGAAGGTGGGTGAGGGGAAGGTGGTGAGGGAAGGGGGTGAAGGGAAGGTGGGTGAAGGGAAGGTGGGTGAAGGGAAGGTGGGTGAGGGGGGGAAGGTGGGTGAGGGGGAAGGTGGGTGAGGGGGGAAGGGGGAAGTGGGTGAGGGAAGGTGGGTGAGGGGGAATGTGGGTGAGGGGGGAAGGGGGTGAGGGGAAGGTGGGTGAGGGGGAAGGTGGGTGAGAGGAAGGTGGGGAGGGGGGAAGGTGGGTGAAGGGGGGAAGGTGGGTGAGGGGGAAGGTGGTGTGGGGGGAAGGTGGTGAGAGGGAGGAAGGTGGGTGAGGGGGAAGGGGGGGAGGGGGAAGGTGGGTGAGGGGGAAGGTGGGTGGGGAAGGTGGGTGAGGGGGAAGGTGGGTGAGGGGGGGAAGGTGGGGTGGAGGGGGAAGGTGGGTGAGGGGGAAGGTGGGTGAGGGGAAGGGGGTGGGGGGAAGGTGGGTGAGGGGGGGGAAGGTGGGTGAAGGGGGGAAGGTGGTGAGGGGGAAGGTGGGTGAAGGGGGGAAGGTGGGTGGGGGGGGAAGGGGGTGAGGGGGAAGGTGGGTGAGGGGGAAGGTGGGTGAGGGGGAATGTGGGTGAGGGGAAGGTGGGTGGGAGGGAAGGGGGGGTGAGGGGAAGGTGGTGAGGGGAAGGTGGGTGAGGGGGGAAGGTGGGTGAGGGGGGGAAGGTGGGTGAAGGGGGAAGGTGGGTGAGGGGGGAAGGTGGGTGAGGGGGGAAGGTGGGTGAGGGGGGAAGGTGGGTGAGAGGGAAGGTGGTGGAGGGGGAAGTGGGTGGGGTGAGGGGGAGGGGAAGGTGGGTGAGGGGAAGGGGGGTGGGTGAGAGGAAGGTGGGTGAAAGGAAGTACTTCATATAATATTACAAGAAAAATATTGTACATCATTGACAAGTACAAGCGGTATTATATCCAAATATCTTATTTACTTCCTGATTAAATATAAGAGCTTGATTACACGTGAATCATCATACATGCATCAGGAGTTATACTCCGCTTCACAGGATATATATATATATACAGAGATGTGTACCCCTGCTTCTCGGTGTATACACTGAGAGCATACTTTTGGCCTGAACACCGTTTTGGATTAAAATATATTTGCTGGTTAGTGAGAAAGGTAGTGTCATGGTCTTAATAACCCTCCAGATGGTGATAGACTGAAAGCCTAACACCAAAACTAACACTACTTAATTACCAACGAAGCAAGCGATTTTTGCAAATTTACTACAAAATCCATTTGAAAAGATTTGGGTTAAAACTGCGGACCGTGATTTGCAGTACACCGTTGAGCGCAATAGTACGCTATTGTGCACAAGTTGCAATGTTTTTCACTTGTAGTGCTGACTAAATCCATTTGATACAAGGCAACCCTCCGAACTGTAACCAAACAAATGTTGTAAAGTGTGAAAAGTGGTGTTGAACAGGGGGATGAGGGTGGGGTCAGCCCGTGTGTTCCAATCTATATGCTAACTCAAGACAGGGGGAAACAAGATAAAAATCTATGTACATACATAGCAACAGAGGTAAAGTGTCCCCTTCCAGGCTTTTATGGTCCCTCTTTTCCTCCCAACACATGCTTCTGTTGGGAGGAAATATTCCCACGCTCGGTAGTACCCTCAGCCACATTTCTGTTACGTGTTTAATTCCATTTTACGAGATTACAAGTGTTTCTCATTCAAGATATATTTACATATAGTGTTTACAGCAGCGGCCAGAAGGTCGTGACGGGACTTGAATATGTGAATATACTTTTTCTTCCCGTTTGTTGGTGACGCGTTTTCTTTTACAAGCAGCATTATGCAGTGTTTCTTTCCGTGTGATGGTGACGCGTTTTCTTTTACTTCAACTTCAATTACTTTTACAAGCAGCATTATGCAGTGTTTTTTCTCGTATTTTTGTGATCGATTCTTTCACAAGCCGCAACAAAAGACAACATTCATCAAATCGCGTGTCCAGAAATGTTGTTCATTCATCGCTCACGAAAGAAAAAATTAAATTTTTTGACTACTCTAATGACTCTTCAGTGAACTTAAGAGTGATATATCCGCAGGCTGCGTAGCACTGTCAGGCGAACACAGCTCATCTCACTCTGTGTTATGCACTCTTGTTTCTCGTGTCACTCATGTTCATGTACTCATGTACTCATTTTCACTCTCAGTAGGAGAGTAATTCCGACCAATGCTCCCTCACTCATCACGAGAGCAACTAATTTCCATGCATGTTTTAAACGCGCGTAAAAATCTTTTCACTGCTCAAAAAAACACAAGCGTCGGAAAAAAAACTTGTTATTCACAGTGATAAATTTACAACTTCACATATTTCCTCACATGACTGACATGACCCTCGACCTATGGGCTTGAATCATGTCTACCGCTCAATGTATATTTCTACTGATATACAAAGATTAAAAATATCGATATTCGAAATATATTTTGTATTAGTATTTTAGCAAACATAATAGATCAGCATATCAACAGCAACATCCAACAGGATTTTTACCTCCAGAGATACAAGCAATGAACCACAAGAGAGGTCGGCGACCCGCCCCAAACACCAGGGATGGTAAGGCAACAGTCCAGGTTTTCTATGATTGAGAGAGAATATTGATTATGTCTCCAAGCCTTGCCAAGTATTTACGGCGCACGGAGTAACAGTTCTCTTCGTATATATATATATATATATATATATATATATATATATATATATATATATATATATATATATATATATATATATATACATATATATATATATATATATATATATATATATATATATATATATATATATATAGAGTATAGTATATTACTATACCATCTATACTATACATAGATGGGTTCAACCATCTATATGTCAATTCAACCATCCGCCAGGTCCTCACGTACCGTGGGGTCAGCACGAGGTCCACACGTACTGTGGGGTCAGCACGAGGTCCTCACGTACTGTGGGGTCAGCACGAGGTCCACACGTACTGTGGGGTCAGCACGAGGTCCACACGTACTGTGGGGTCAGCACGAGGTCCTCACGTACTGTGGGGTCAGCACGAGGTCCTCACGTACTGTGGGGTCAGCACGAGGTCCTCACGTACCGTGGGGTCAGCACGAGGTCCACACGTACTGTGGGGTCAGCACGAGGTCCTCACGTACTGTGGGGTCAGCACGAGGTCCTCACGTACTGTGGGGTCAGCACGAGGTCCACACGTACTGTGGGGTCAGCACGAGGTCCTCACGTACTGTGGGGTCAGCACGAGGTCCTCACGTACTGTGGGGTCAGCACGAGGTCCTCACGTACTGTGGGGTCAGCACGAGGTCCACACGTACCGTGGGGTCAGAACGAGGTCCACACGTACTGTGGGGTCAGCACGAGGTCCTCACGTACCGTGGGGTCAGCACGAGGTCCACACGTACTGTGGGGTCAGCACGAGGTCCTCACGTACTGTGGGGTCAGCACGAGGTCCACACGTACTGTGGGGTCAGCACGAGGTCCACACGTACTGTGGGGTCAGCACGAGGTCCACACGTACTGTGGGGTCAGCACGAGGTCCACACGTACTGTGGGGTCAGCACGAGGTCCACACGTACTGTGGGGTCAGCACGAGGTCCACACGTACCGCGAGTCAACAGCGTGGTACAACCATCACCACAAACTGCCACTAACTCAATTTATCGCTTCAAATCTGGAGTGACGGCAGATTGCAATGAGTTATTACTCACTCGTGCCGACGCCTGACTCCAACCCGTCCCATAAAAGTGACGATGTGTGAGCAGTTGTGGTGGAACTGGCTGATCACTCAACCTGTCCTCTCACTTAATGCAGCGGCTGTCTTAACGGAATCGTCCAATCCGTCAAAATTTCGGCATTTTAGTAAATGCTTAAGTATCGTAATACTGACGTTTTCTGAGCATTGACCGGGATAGGTTAGCTGGGTTGCTAAGGTTGCAACGTTTCTGGTTTGACAAAACAGTTGCATTATTTACGGAGAGTCAGACAGTGAGAACGTACAAATGAGCCACGTTCCCACACTCTGGACTGAAAAATTGACGGAATTAACCCACAGCGTCAAATTCTTGTGTTTTGGTAAAATAAAAGCACCGCTTTATCGACGTTACTTCGGACTAGTGAGCAATGGTCTCGATATGTGAGGTAGGTTGTTCAGGGTCTTAGACTTCTGCTGGGTAGACAAAAGCACTTTGTAAGATCAGGTCCGTAATGCGCCCCACGGACACGAGGCTCTGAGTACATGGAATATAAACTTATTACCATAAAAGCATTCACGTGTGTGACAGCCTGGCGCTGGAACGCCAACCCATTTTTTTTCAAACACATGCAAGCATTACTTTACATACAATTATCTCGTTCTAGGAATTACTGTAAAAAGACTTGTAGTTTCTACTTAATTATTTTTGGGTTTTATGTATAATTGATAAAACTCATTAACAACCCAGCCGTGAATTAACAACCACAACATTAACAGCCGTAACATTAACAACCCAACCGTCAACCAGCGGTTGACAAATGGAATGCATTAGGAAGCGATGTGGTGGAGGCTGACTCCGTACACAGTTTCAAGTGTAGATATGATAGAGCCCATTAGGCTCAGGAAACTGTACACCTGTTGATTGACGGTTGAGAGGCGGGACCAAAGAGCCAGAACTCAACCCCGCAAGCACAACTAGGTGAGTACAACTAGGTGAGTACACACACACACACACACACACACACACACACACACACACACACACACACACACACATACCTTATAGGGGCCAGGTAGCCAGGTGGATAGCGCGCAGGATTCGTAATTCTGTGGCGCGGGTTCGATTCCCGCACCCGGCAGAAACAATGGGCAAAGTTCTTTCACCCTGAATGCCCCTGTTACCTAGCAGTAAATAGGTACCTGGGAGTTAGTCAGCTGTCACGAGCTGCTTCCTGGGGGTGTGTGTGTGTGTGTGTGTGTGGTGTGAAAAAAAAAGTAGTTAGTGTAGTTAGTAAACAGTTGATTGACAGTTGAGAGGCGGGCCGAAAGAGCAAAGCTCAACCCCCGTAAAATACAACTAAGTGAATACAACTAAGTGAATACACACACACACACACACACACACCACACACCACACACACACACACACACACACACACACAGGGTGGGCGAGGACAGGTACACAGAGAATGACAAAGAGGTGTGTGAAGAACTCAACAAAAGGTTCCAGGAGGTCTTTACAATAGAACAGGGAGATATCACGGCACTGGGAGAGGTGGCAGCAAACCAGGTGACCTTGGATAGGTTCGAAATTACAAGAGATGAGGTCAAAAAGACCTTTAGAGATAAATCTAAGTCACTCTGTATGATATGGCAACCTATCTTATTACCATGGATATTACCTGAAATCCTTGCACTGTATCCACATTTCGCTTCCAGTAGATGAACGACATATGAGATTCAGAAACAAGTAGTGTATTGTGAGGACTAACAATAAACAGAAGCTCCCCTATGACTCTGTAATATCCCATTGGTCAAACTATTATGTATTAGCGATAAGACCTACCATTAATGTATGATGACTTACTGTAAATATGTAGCTCTTGTAATAGCACTTTCTCTGTAACTAGCTGACATTGTAACTATAAGGTGTGAAGGATAGATGAAATTGTTTATGTAAGAATCTAAGATGAGGTCTGATAAAGACCTTTTGTGCCTTCGGTAATGCTTTTGCGCTACCGCTCACAGGATGAGTATGGGGTGCACAATAAAGTAGCCGCCTTCGGCGGCAACAATCAACAATCAGTGAATGGTGGGTTGAGGCATCAGTGAATGGTGGGTTGAGGCAGCACTTATGGTGGGTTAAATGAGCTATTATGGTAACTTAGGTTCGGCCGCCCTGTTTAGGAATGTGGGTAAACCCGACCCGAAGTTTTAAATACATTTCCCCACCTCTAAGGTAAACTGCAACCATATTCAGGTATACTTTTCGACCACTGCTCTCATGCACCAACCAACACTTCTCCGGTAAACTATTTGTTAAGTTTATCTTGTACGCTCTGTAACACTTTATCGGTAAACTTTTAAAAACTTTATCGGTAAACATAAACAATTATCAAGTAAATTCTTCAACACTTGTATCCCGAAGAGTACTTTAACTCCTCGTAAACCCTCCAGTCTTTTTCAGTAAATCCCCTGGTGCTGGTCTACATGTAAACTTCCGCAGTAAACCTTTATTATGCTCTCGATATCCTCTTCAAGGTAACTTGCATTCACCCCAGTGAAACTCACCGCAAGTAATGGAGCAGGTAAACTGACGCACCCTAGCAATATATCGGTCTTCAACGAGGGCAGGATGTAACAGTTCCCAGCAGTGAGGGTCCAGCACCGCACCCTAGGTAGAGACTAGCAGCTCACCCTAGGTACAGTCTAGCAGCTCACCCTAGGTAGAGGCTAGCAGCACACCCTGGGTACAGTCTAGCAGCTCATCCTAGGTAGAGGCTAGCAGCACACCCTAGGTACAGTCTAGCAGCACACCCTAGGTACAGTCTAGCAGCTCACCCTAGGTAGAGGCTAGCAGCACACCCTAGGTACAGTCTAGCAGCTCACCCTAGGTACAGTCTAGCAGCTCACCCTAGGTAGAGGCTAGCAGCACACCCTAGGTACAGTCTAGCAGCTCACCCTAGGTACCGTCAAACAGCTCACCCTAGTTTCCGTCAAGCAGCACACCCTAGGTACAGTCTAGTATCTCACCCTATGTAGAGTAGCAGCTCACCCTAGGAAGAGGCTAGCAGCACACCCTAGGCAGAGGCTAGCAGCACACCCTAGGTAGAGGCTAGTATCTCACCCTATGTAGAGTAGCAGCTCACCCTAGGAAGAGGCTAGCAGCACACCCTAGGTATAGTCTAGCAGCTCATCCTAGGTAGAGGGTAGCAGCACACCCTAGGTAGAGGCTAGCAGCTCACCCTAGGTAGAGTAGCAGCTCACCCTAGGTAGAGTAGCAGCTCACCCTTGGTACCGTCAAGCAGCTCACCCTAGGTAGAGTCTAGCAGCTCACCCTAGGTAGAGTAGCAGCTCACCCTAGGTAGAGAAGCAGCTCACCCTAGGTAGAGGCTAGCAGCTCACCCTAGGTAGAGGCTAGCAGCACACCCTAGGTAGAGTCTAGCAGCTCACCCTAGGTAGAGTCTAGCAACGCACTCTAGGTAGAGGCTAGCAGCACACCCTAGGTACAGGCTAGCAGCTCACCTTAGGTACAGGCTAACAGCTCACCCTAGGTAGAGGCTAGCAGCTCACCCTAGGTAGAGGCTAGCAGCACACCCTAGATAGAGGCTAGCAGCTCACCCTAGAATAAGTCTAGCAGGTGCCTTTATGCAGTGTCTTGAAGCACACCCTAAACAACCAGCAAGGCACCCTACACACCCTGGGGTAGTTTAGTAATGGATTGATAAATCAAATGCTCTTCAATGTCATCATTACCATACCTGGTGAAGACAAGACCCATAAAGTACCATATTGACCTGACACAGGGAGAGGCAGCAGTTAACAGCGGTACAGCTTCAGGTTTGCTCCGTGTGCAGGAGGCTACAGCTGCCTTTGAGGTGTTCCCGGTAATCAGGTGGAGTTCTGACCTTCACTCACACGCGTGCAACAGACAGCAACACAGTCACGCAAATTAAATTGGTTGTCGTGTTATGATACACTGTGTGTGGGGGGGGGGGGGGAGATTAAAGAGGAGGTCGGTTGGTGGGTGGAGTTAGGAGCAGGAGAGGCGAGAATCCCACCCGGGGGATACATGCGCCGCGTCCTTCCTGCTCCTGCTTGGTGATGTGTGTTGCCAGCGACACCACAACCTCTTTCATAGTGCCATTAATCCCAGTGGCGTGTCGTGTGCAAGGTTCATACGGAAGGCCACACCAGATAAGCTTAAATAATCTTGAATTATTTCCCTGGAATGCAATATAGCAAAGACATGGTAGAACACATGAGCCGATACTTCAGTAAATCGCCTCGTAACCATTGTGGCGTTTTGACAGTTTTGCATCATAACGCAGTGACCTGCAACACGCTTTTACAGAGAGCGTCGTGTCTCAAACTGTTCTCTAATATAATAAGTCGTAAATTCCAGCTGGGCAGCGGGTAGTTGCATCTGCAATCTTTCCTTATTAAGACTACTAGCTCATAGCTCAGTCGATAGTGTTTCACGCTTGTGGAGTCGGCGGTTCGAGTCTCGAAGTGACCAGGTGAATGAAATTATATATATATATATATATATATATATATATATATATATATATATATATATATATATATATATATATGTATATATATATGTATATATATGTATATATATATATGTATATATATATATATATATATATATATATATATATATATATATATATATATATATATATATATATATATATATATATATATATATATATATATATATATATATATATATACTGCTTTATGATATCCACACCAGAACAATCTACTTTCTTCAAGCGTGATATATGTTTAGAGAATAAGTGATGATCGAAATAGGAAAAAATTGGATGACGCCTCAGTGTCGAACTTCTCAATTTCCCATTAAATAATTTCCAATTTATGACTGCTATCAACTTTGTAATTCTTGCAGCATTTAGTTATTTATTCATATTTGGAGGATCATTAATGAGGTGTCAAAGAAGTTATGTCCAGGGGGCCTTATACCTCACCTGCCAGCCGCAGGGACCGGTCCAGGGGCCTTATACCTCACCTGCCAGCCGCAGGGACCGGTCCAGGGGCCTTATACCTCACCTGCCAGCCACAGGGACCGGTCTAGGGGCCTTATACCTCACCTGCCAGCCGCAGGGACCGGTCCAGGGGCCTTATACCTCACCTGCCAGCCGCAGGGACCGGTCCAGGGGCCTTATACCGCACCTGCCAGCCGCAGGGACCGGTCCAGGGGCCTTATACCTCACCTGCCAGCCACAGGGACCGGTCTAGGGGCCTTATACCTCACCTGCCAGCCGCAGGGACCGGTCCAGGGGCCTTATACCTCACCTGCCAGTCGCAGGGACCGGTCCAGGGGCCTTATACCTCACCTGCCAGCCGCAGGGACCGGTCCAGGGGCCTTATACCTCACCTGCCAGCCGCAGGGACCGGTCTAGGGCCTTATACCTCACCTGCCAGCCGCAGGGACCGGTCCAGGGGCCTTATACCTCACCTGCCAGTCGCAGGGACCGGTCCAGGGCCTTATACCTCACCTGCCAGCCGCAGGGACCGGTCCAGGGGCCTTATACCTCACCTGCCAGCCGCAGGGACCGGTCCAGGGGCCTTATACCTCACCTGCCAGCCACAGGGACCGGTCCAGGGGCCTTATACCTCACCTGCCAGCCGCAGGGACCGGTCCAGGGGCCTTATACCTCACCTGCCAGCCGCAGGGACCGGTCCAGGGGCCTTATACCTCACCTGCCAGCCACAGGGACCGGTCCAGGGGCCTTATACCTCACCTGCCAGCCGCAGGGACCGGTCCAGGGGCCTTATACCTCACCTGCCAGCCGCAGGGACCGGTCCAGGGGCCTTATACCTCACCTGCCAGCCACAGGGACCGCTTGGTGGAGCCAACGACTTAGCTTCTTGCAAGATAGGATTCCTTTATTCGCTCCCTTCTTATATCATCCCTCGTATGTCTTTAATTCTTCGTGTTTGACTCTTCATCCTTGGCTCTTTGTCCCTGGCTCTTTGTCCCTGGCTCTTTGTCCCTGGCTCTTTGTCCCTGGCTCTTTGTCCCTGGCTCTTTGTCCCTGGTTCTTCATCTTTGAAGTAATCATTAAAGGTTTACATAAAAATATTAGAAATAACATATCTAATATATCTTAATATTTAAAATAAGAAATCGATAAGTAATTTGAAAAACATCATTTCAAAATTGGAAAAACTGAAAATTACGGACCTATTTCTTTAGAACAGAATGTCTGTTGGTCTTGCTGAGGTTGTAGGCCAGAGAGAAGCTTGGGCTAGCCTCATTAACGGTGCAGGGTTAAAGGTGATTAGTGTCATGGGGGAAGGGTGGGATGGGTCTGGACCCAAGCCAAACCTCGAAAAGGGTGTCGACCCCTATGCACCCCTTCACACAAATTCAGACCCATCTCTCTGACGTCGTGCTTGCGTAAAGTTCTTGAGAGAATTATTCTCGACAGACTAATGTTTCAAATTAAGCCCCACCATCCTTACCTGTATGGTTTCCTTCCTGGAAGAAGCACACAAACTTGCTTGCTGAATATTTTATCAGAGAGGGAACCAAGCTCTCAGGCGGCATTATTGATATCCAAACTGCTTTTGATATAGCAAGCAGAGAAATAATCTAAGAACAATTAGCCTCTTTTGGAGTTAAGGGAAGACTGTTAACATGGCTCAGAGGTTACCTGAATAACAGAACCGCCTCAGGTCCTTTTCAAGGGGGTCAGAAGTAAACTTTGTGCTCCTTTGAGTTGGGTACACCCAGGGTGGAGTGCTAAATCCTACACTGTGTCAATGTTCTGATGCACAAATTAACAATTTATATTCCCACAATACCTGACGAAGCCGTCATCTGTTATGCCGATGACATATGCAATGTTGCAAACACCCAAACTAGACTGCAAGCTCTACTTGATTCACTCGCTGCTAAAAGCTTTGAATGTGATCTTGTTATCTCTATAACTAAATCCAAAGCTTTTCATTCCCACGAGAAAACTGACTAACTTTAAACTTTCAAGGTCAACAACCAGAACATTGAAACGTGTTGGCAGCACAAATACCTTGGAGTTGGTATTAACAGTGACGTTGTAAATGATCTACTCTGTAGGTTAAAAGAAAGACTAAAACCATTGAAAACACTTACTGGTAAGAATATTGGTATCAATATAAATATGCTAGACTATTCTATATGATGTTTGTTAGATCTCTCGTTGATTATAATGCTCTGCACTTAATTAATTAATTTCCCCTCCTCTGTGTTGGACAAACTTGAAGTAGTACAGGATGAAGCCATGAGGATAATTCTTGGTGCTCCAAAATGCACAAGAATCATCAACATGCGGGAAGAACTGAAGCTTCCAACCAGA
>WNGS01166011.1:2672095-2694470 GCA_020271785.1 Procambarus virginalis | reverse complement strand
GAACACTTTAATATTTTCCAATTCTACCACCCCCATTCTTTTGTATATATATATATATATATATATATATATATATATATATATATATATATATATATATATATATATATATATATATATTTAAACTTTGTTACAAAAGTAGTTACAAGGAGTTACAAATATATATGTTTAATATACTATAACTTAAAACACCTCACCTCGAAGGATTCGAACCCAGATATCCAAGGCTCCATGAACCTTAGCGTATCAAGTACTACACCATCTAGACCATACGGACTGTTTAGTTGGTATAGTCCTTGATACATTGAGGTCTATGGAGCCTTGGCTGGTCCCTCTAATTACCCAAAGCTTCCTAGCATTATGTAAATAATGAAGAAATATGATATATTTACTCAAAAAACATATTTTTACTCTGAAATAATATAATTTTCTAAAGAAAATTAGACGAAACTAAGTGGTAAGTGACGCCACAGGAAGTCGACGCTCCAAGCAACAATGTTGTAGCTTTGGGTAATTAAATGAACCCAATTTCGCTATAAAATGATATTATTTCAGAGTAAAAATATGTGTTTTTCATCTTCTACATTGAGCACCAACATTATAATGAATAAATGTATCATATTTATTCATTACTTACGTAATGCAAGGAAGCTTTGGGATGGGCACAACCCAGCCACCCGTCTGCAATTATCGGCTTAGCAGAATGCAAGGTTGATTCATACGACCTGACCCGAAGGCCACCTCTGACCATTAAATCTCTAGGTGTCACTACTTAATTGCTAAGAGACAGACAACCTGGCGCCTTTCAATATCCTGTCTGGCTGACTCACCTTGTATGTAAAATAAAATTATACACCGTTATGGTGTTATAGAACTACTGCGCCCACAAGGATCCCGAGGCTTCCACTGAAGCCTAACCGGGGTTTCGCACAATTCTCCCATGCTCTCGGGCTCTGTCAACCAGTAATTCTACCTCTGACGCTCCTTCAATACACAGATAAATCACATTAATATGATATATCAATGAACAAATCTGGAGCCTTGTTGTGTTGAGCCAAATTTGTTCATTGATATATCACGTTAATGGGATTTCTCTGTGTATCTATTCAATCTTGGCCAACACCTACGTTGACGTCAATGTTGCATGTCCAGGCGGTGCTGCCACTCACATGGAAGCAGACAAAGCTCGTAAATATAGAGTTCTTTATCACTACAAATTTGTCCCCATTGCCTCGGAGACACTTGGTACCTGGGGTAAAGGTCCCACTAGTTTTTTAAGGATCTGAGTTTTAAGCTAACAGAAGCAACAATATACTCTAGAGCCTCTAGCTTCCTCTTTCAGCGCCTGAGTGTGGCGATACAGAGAGGAAACGCACACTGCATCTATGTTTCCTGCCCGCCATCTGAGGAGCTGGAGGAACTCGACAACCTTGTAGCCTTGTCCCTTGCATGTAACAAATGTTGTAACCCATTTTTCTGTAATGAAATTTTAAGTGAAATAAAATACCAAATTACAAATATATAGGAGGTGGTAGGAGAAGACAATATGTGAGTGTACGTGGGGCAACCCCTCAAGGCTCCCCCGGATGCTACATAACCTCTTCTTAGAGGCCGAGGGTCTCTACTAACACAGAGGTGGTACCCCCTATATCTGGGTATCTATATCTAGTGCTTCGCTTCTCGACTCATAAACGGGAATCCCGGGTTTGAATCCTGGGCGGGATTTAATTGTTTTTGCATGTTTCCATTCATCTCATGCAACTGTTCACTTATTAGTAAATAAGTACCCTGGAGTTAGTCAAGTGTTGTGGGGCTGCATCCTGGGGAAGGTCAGTAGCTCGGCCCTGGGGGACTTCAATATAAGCTTGATATATATATATATATATATATATATATATATATATATATATATATATATATATATATATATATATATATATATATATATCAAGCTTATATTGAAGTCCCCCAGGGCCGAGCTGAAAGAGAGCCCCGTTACCTAACGCCCCGTAACTCTGATGCTCTTATTGGTCGCCCGGATGGTATCACAGTGAACCCCTGGAAGAATGGCAAGCAGTTGGTATGGGACTACACGTGCGTATCAACCCTGGCTAACACCTACATTGACCTCAGTGTTGCACAACCAGGTGGCGCTGCCACCCACAGGGAAGCAGCCAAATCCCGTAAGTATAGAGAACTGGATCACCACTACAATTTTGTCCCCATTGCTTCTGAGACACTCGGCGCCTGGGGTAAAAGTGCTGCCAGTTTTTTGAAGGAACTGGGTTCTAGGCTCATTGAAACAACAAGGGACCCTAGAGCTGCCAGCTTTCTTTTCCAGCGCCTCAGCGTGGCGATACAGAGGGGAAATGCGCACTGAATCCAGGGTTCCTGCCCGCCATCTGAGGAGCTGGAGGAACTCGACAACTTATGATAACCATCTTTGTAACCTATATGTAACTCCTTTTTTGTAACAAAGTTCAAATAAAGCAAATATATATGTGTACATACAAAAGAATGGGGGTGGTAGGAGAAGAAAATATTAGTGTTCAGTGAGAAACCACAAGGTCTCCTCTGAATACGTTTTATTTTCTTCTCCGAGGCTATGGGCCCCCACATTGGCACCAGAGGTGGTACCCTCACAAACTTTTATATATATATATATATATATATATATATATATATATATATATATATATATATATATATATATACACACACACACACACACACACACACACACAGGCGTACCAGGTGTGCTCGAGTGCCTTCCTCCTTCTCCATCCTCTCTCTCCCAATCTCCTCCCTCTCATCTTCCCTTTCTCACTTCCTCACCCTCTCCACCCTCGTCTCCTCTTTCCTTTGCTCTCCGCTCTTTCACTACCTCTCCCCCTTTCTCTCATAAAATGGAATATTATGAATAGCTGAAGAAATTGCTAAACAGAACTGTACCAAAAAAATAATCGATTTCAGACTTCATGACTATCACTGGGGATCGCTATTGGAGCCGTTATGTCTTGAAGAGGGGACACTGGGGCGGATAAAGACTGGCCTGTGCCACTCCTATACTCAGCGCGTCCGCCGAAGGATTCCCAACGTCAAGAAAACGGGACTGTGCGTCATTTTCCCGATCCGCTTCCATTTTCTAGTACAGTTGTTGGCTTTATGAAACGCATTCGGTCGAAAAGTGACATTCTTTGTAGGAGGACAGGTTGCCTATACTACCCATGTGTCATTGTGAAAAGTTTAGAGAGGCACGGTACTCTGCAGGCAGAGTACAACTACACAAGGAGGCAGAGAAGTAAACAGGTACTTTGAGAGAGAACACTTTCAACATCAGAGGCCCGAGACTGTTCAACACGCTTCCACTACACATAAGGGGCATAACTGGCCGACCCCTCTCAGTGTTCAAGAGAGAACTTGATAAGCACCTCCAAAGGATACATGATCAACCAGGCTGTGATTAATACGTCAGGCTGCGAGCAGCCGCGTCCAACAGCCTGGTTGACCAGTCCAGCAACCAGGAGGCCTGGTCGACGACCGGACCGCGGGGTCGCTAAGCCCCGGAAGCACCTCAAGGTAATCTCAAGGAGGCTAGCCCCAAGCATCTGTGTTCAGGGGCCCGGTGACGATGGAGATTTCTCCAAATATGAAATATAACGAAAAATGTAAACAAATCTCCCGTTATTTGGCATCAGCTTCGTGAAAAATTCATCCCAATATGTTAAGAAATTGATTGTTTATGATTTTTTTTAAATAAATGCGAGCGCGATGGGCGGCAACCGGTACTGATAATAAGGATAACACCTCCTATTTACTGGCCATCAGGGATAAAGAGATGCAAGCACCTGACCGAGGCACAAAGAAGACAAGCAGTAATAAGGAGGGTCCACAAGGTGGATATGCAGCTGGTGCCAACTGAAGGGCCAGATTTCACACATTATAATGAGTTAGTATGTTATTATGCTGTATTTTATTATATATCATATATATACATTGCCTAAAGGCAATATTTCTTATGTCCCTTTGTACAAAAAGCTGACAACCTCTTTTTTTGTGTTTTTTCTTGTTTTTTCTCTCCTTTCTTTCTATGCGGATTTTATTGTGACTTGTACATCTTGGAGAATGTATATCCGGCACTAAGCATGTGAAGTTTGAATGAAATTGGTCAACATGTTAATCATATATTAACTAAATAATCTTTGTCTATTTACATTGTATTTATGAATGAGGACCAGATGAGGGCCTTATCACTTATATATGAGCAATAAAGTTACTGCAGTATATATATGCTTCTTTATAAGAATATAAGAACATGCAGACGAGGAGTCACAATCACATGGCTGAAATATGTTGACCAAGCCACACACTAGAAAGTGGAAGGACGACGACGATCCGTCCTGGACCATTCTCAAGTCGATTGTGAATGGACTTGAGTCCATTCTCAAGTCAATTCACAATCGACTTGAGAATGGTCCAGGACGGACCGAAACGTCTCGTCCCTTCACTTTCTAGTGTGTGTGGTTTGGTCAACAACATAAGAACATAATAATGAAGGTAACTGCAGAAAGCCTACTGGCCCATACTAGGCGGCTCCTATTTAATCCACCCAATCTCATCATTCATATATATGTATATATATATATATATATATATATATATATATATATATATATATATATATATATATATATATATATATATATATATATGTCTAACCTACTGTTAGACACTTAAGAGGCCCAAGTGTCTTTTTTACAGTCATCCCTAACTTATTCCTATATTTAATTTTTGTGGGGGAGAGGGTATTTTTCCTTGACTTCATTTTAACACATATTGACCTACAACTTTCACATATTCGAGTACGAATGCCAAGCAATGTTTATTAAAACATACAAGAAAATTAATTAATTAATTAGAAATACCATATTCATTGTCAATAACTTCAACTTCAATTATCTCTAAAACAGAAATATCAACTTTGAGACCTGATAAGAAATTCAGTTTCAGATCGATTCTCACCATTTTTACTTATTATGTGCAAGGTTCTTAGTTCTATAACCTCCTAAACTTCGTTAAGTCATAAAGCCATTACGTTTGGAGTTATACATTTTTGGGTCTAAATTTTGCACATATTTGGATGGCAACATTGAACAAATACTTTACGGTAAACTATACTCTCACACAATATTTTGCTACAACAAACATGACCGTAATATACCATTCTGAGACCAACTGCTAATAAAATAACAATTAGTGACAATTTAAGATATTTATCACTAATTTAAAATTGTGATTTTTTTTCTATTGTTGTTTGTAACTTTTCTCTTTTCATTGTATGATGTTGATCCATTAGGAAAAGTTGGAGCATTTACCATGAAGATATTATTCACAAAAAAATTATGTTTCGGTGCACCGTCACCGGGCCCCTTCAATCTCTCTCTCTCTGGACAGACATATTTTTTTATAGATATACTAGATGGGGGGTATGTGGCTGTGCCTGGGTCTCTCTCCCCTCCCATTTATCCCCTTCTCTCGCCTCTTCCACCCTTCTCTCACCTCTCCCCTTTTCATTCCTCTCCCCCTCTCCTCTCCCATCCTTACCACCTTCCATCCTCTCTCTCCCAACATCTACTTTCCTCCCTTCTCCCAGAAAATTAAATATTACGAAACACTGTGAACCCCATTTGTATTTCAGAGTTAAACAAAATCGCCGAGGGTCGCTACAGATGCCAATATTTCTTGAAGGGTGACATTGGGGCTGGCTCCGATTGGCCTGTGACACTGGCATACTCCCCGTGTGTCATCTTGTAAAGTTGGGTTAGACTAAGCTTAAGCATCTAGCTTCCAGCTTTATACAAACACACAGACAATCTACTTGATACATATAGATATATTGACGTGTTTGCAAGACGGCACAAACACACGAAATAAAAAATGCAAACATAAGACTCTGAAATGTCCTGTAAATGCTAAATGGAGACAAACAAACACTCCGCTGTCCCCAGCTGACACTTCCGCCCACGGGATGGGTATGGGGTGCATAATAAAGAAAGAAACTAACTAACTATCCCCAGCTTAGAGCGGATGTCGCTCACAGACTCACGATACCACAGCCGGGATGGTTAGCAGTGACTAAAGGGTAGAGGTATTGATTATCATTAATTGTTCGCTAATGACAAGACATTCTGCACTGTGCCTTGGTAATTAGTCGATAATGATGGCAGGCAGCGTTTCAATATGTCATTAATGGTCGATACTTCTTGCAATATTTTGATTTAGCCAGAAATTTCAATAAAAGTGAGACCTTTATGGATTTCTTTCATGGAGTATGTATTTTATAATGTATATATATTTGTGTTATTTCGCTATATAATTAGTGTATGGAATTACTCTAACAACGAAGCAGTAAGATATATTTCGTTGTGTTGAAGGAAGCATTATAATTTTGACTTTACGTAACTACTTCTTGTAACTTTTCATCTATTTGCTTCACTTTATGTTTACTTCACAGCTTTATTTTAACTTCTGGCTTATAGATTTACCTCTCACCTTTAGTTTTTACTTCTCTTCTTATTTTTTACTTTAATTACTTGCATAATGATAATTATAATACTAAAGTTTTGCATCAGAAATTTATCGCTTTTGGATGTTAAACAAAATATATGTATAGGTTATATATATATATATATATATATATATATATATATATATATATATATATATATATATATATATATATATATATATATATATATATATACATATATATATATATATATATAAATATATATATATATATATATATGCGAACAAGCCTGAATGGTCCCCAGGACTATATGCGAATGAAAACGCACACCCCAGAAGTGACTCGAACCCATACTCCCAGGATCAACGCAACTGGTATGTACAAGACGCCTTAAACAGGCGTCTTGTACATACCAGTTGCGTTGCTCCTGGGAGTATGGGTTCGAGTCACTTCTGGGGTGTGAGTTTTCATTCATATATATATATATACATATATATATATATATATATATATATATATATATATATATATATATATATATATATATATATATATATATATTAGTATATTTTGGTAGCAGTCTTTCTTGTAAGCATATGTTATTAAATATGACCGAAAAAGTAAGATTAATAATTCTAACACGAATTTTCTCAATATTTCTTATGTTTCTTTTTACTGTCGATGGTAATTGAAAAATCAATTCTCCAAAATTCATTTTTATTTCTAGTCTGACGCGACACAATTGAAGGGAGTCAAGGGAGAGTCAAGGGAGACAATTCAAGGGAGCCGGTCGGCCGAGCGGACAGCATGCTGGACTTGTGATCCTGTGATCCTGAGTTCGATCCCAGGCGCCGGCGAGAAACAATGGGCAGTGTTTCTTTCACCCTATGCCCCTGTTACCTAGCAGTAAAATAGGTACCTGGGTGTTAGTCAGCTATCACGGGCTGCTTCCTGAGGGTGGAGGCCTGGTCGAGGACCGGGCCGCGGGGACACTAAAAAAAAACAAAAACGAAATCATCTCAAGATAACCTCAAGATAACACTTGAACGCGTTTCGTAATACCTTATTACATTTTCAAAGACTTTAGTTTACAACCTGCAAACACTAAACAGAGTTTTACTATGCTATCATTTAAACAGCTTTCGTCTTATATACTCGCATTTGGGTGAAGTGATATGTTACAACAGTTTTGGATGAGGTGAACAAAACTTTCAACACAAGACAGAGCAAACTTTCAACACAAGACAGAACACGGTGCAATGGGTATAGAATGGAAGTAACTGCAAATGGCCTATTGGCCCATATTTCTTAATGCTTCTATATTGGTGCGGGGTCTTGAAGTGGGTAGAATATAGTTGTGCATTAATTGACTGTTGATTGCTGGTGTTGACTTCTTCAACAGTCAACAGTCAACACCAGCAATCAACAGCTAATTAATGCACAACTATATCCTACCCACTTCAAGACTCCCCACCAATATAGAAGCATCAAGAAATATGGGCCAATAGGCCCTTTGCAGTTACTTCCATTCTATACCCATTGCACCGTGGTCTGTCTTGTGTTGAAAGTTTGCTCTGTCTTGTGTTGAAAGTTTTGTTCACCTCATCCAAAACTGTTGTAACATATCACTTCACCCAAATGCGAGTATATAAGACGAAAGCTGTTTAAATGATAGCATAGTAAAACTCTGTTTAGTGTTTGCTGGTTATAGTTGTGCGTGTGTAAACTAAAGTCTTTGAAAATGTAATAAGTTATTACGAAACGCGTTCAAGTGTCGCGTCAGGCTAGAAATAAAAATGAATTTTGGAGAATTGATTTTTCAATTACCATCGACAGTAAAAAGAAACATAAGAAATATTGAGAAAATTCGCGTTAGAATTATTAATCTTACTTTTTCGGTCATATATATATATATATATATATATATATATATATATATATATATATATATATATATATATATATATATATATATCGCAGACCTTAGGAGGATGGAAGACAGAATAGGTGACATCGATGCCCACGATGCTTTTTATCTCCTCACCAAATGCCTATCCCTTCCGAGGCTAACCTACTTTCTGAGGTGCGCCCCATCTTACGACAACCGAAAGCTTGAAGAGTATGACCTCTTACTGAAGACCATGCTGGAAAAAGTTGTTAATCTCTCCCTCAACGAGTGCCAGTGGAAACAAGCCACTCTTCCTGTTATGCTCGGTGGCTTGGGTGTCCGCACCGCCACCCAAATTGCTGTCCCAGCCTTCCTGTCTTCCTCCTCAGCATCAGATGACCTGGTTAAGGAAATTCTACCTGACACCCTCAGTGATGTAGCGGGGATACAGGACCCCCACTACACGGAATGCGACACGAAATGGGGTGCCATGGCAGACCCAGCACTCAGACCAGCCATGCCGAAAGCCAAGAAACAATCCAGTTGGGACAGCCCCATTGCAGACAAAGAAGCCACAGCTTTGCTGGAGGCAGCAACAACCCCCAGTGATCGTGCACGCCTCACAGCTGTGCAGGCTCCCCATGCAGGGGACTTCCTTTTGGCAGTCCCTATGTCTGCGACAGGCACACGTCTTGATCCGCAGGAGCTCCGTATTGCAGTCGCTCTCCGTCTTGCTGCCCCTATCCACACTGTTCATAGGTGTATTTGCGGCGAGGCAGATGCTGACGAATATGGATTGCATGGCCTGCACTGTGGAAAATCTGGTGGTTGGCACACTAGACACGACGAAGTAAACGACATCATTAAAAGAAGCCTTGCCTCTGCCCAGTGTCCAGCAGAGAGAGAGCCCCGCAACCTTCTGAACCGTGACTCGGTTAGCTTTGCCGGCCGACCAGACGGAATCACACTGCGTCCGTGGAAGGGTGGCAGACAGTTGGCATGGGACTATACTTGCGTATCCACCCTGGCAGCCACATACATCAACCTCTCTGCCGGCACAGCAGGAGCCGCGGCGACACACAGAGAAAGAGACAAGTCAGCCAAGTATAGGCAATTAGATCATCGGTACAACTTCGTTCCAATAGGGTCTGAGACCCTAGGCCCATGGGAGAGAGTGCAAGAAGGTTTCTAAAGGATCTTGGTTCCAAGCTCATTGACACCACAAGAGACCCTAGAGCGGCAAGTTTTCTCTTTCAGCGCCTCAGTACTCACCTAGTTGTACTCACCTAGTTGCGCTTGCGGGGGTTGAGCTCTGGCTCTTTGGTCCCGCCTCTCAACCGTCAATCAACAGGTGTACAGTTTCCTGAGCCTATTGGGCTCTATCATATCTACACTTGAAACTGTGTATGGAGTCAGCCTCCACCACATCGCTTCCTAATGCATTCCATTTGTCAACCACTCTGACACTAAAAAAGTTCTTTCTAATATCTCTGTGGCTCATTTGGGCACTCAGTTTCCACCTGTGTCCCCTAGTGCGTGTGCCCCTTGTGTTAAACAGCCTGTCTTTATCAACCCTGTCGATTCCCCTGAGAATCTTGAATGTGGTGATCATGTCCCCCCTAACTCTTCTGTCTTCCAACGAAGTGAGGTTTAATTCCTGCAGTCGCTCCTCGTAGCTCATACCTCTCAGCTCGGGTACTAGTCTGGTGGCAAACCTTTGAACCTTTTCCAGTTTAGTCGCGATCCAGAGGGGGAATGCTCGCTGCATCCTCGGTTCCTGCCCAACGTCGGAGGAGTTCGAGGAAATCTACAGCCTCTAGGAAGCGAACTATTTTTGTGTCCTCTTAATGCTCATTTTTTGTATACAATCAGATATGTAACTGTATAACCTTGCTTAATAAAGTGTACACCATAAAAAAGGGGGGTGGTAGGAGAAGCGAACACCCTCATGTATTCAGAGTTAAATGGCAAGTTTTTCCCTGAATGCTCTGTGTTCCCTTCTCTGAGGTTGTGGGTCCCTATAATTGCACCAGAGGTGGTACCCCCCTATATATATATATATATATATATATATATATATATATATATATATATATATATATATATATATATATATATATATATATATATATATATGCAATTGACGATCACTAAACACTGATCATTTGTATCTCTTCTCCAATTCTTTGTGGTTTTTCCGCATATAATGTATATATATATATATATATATATATATATATATATATATATATATGTATATATATATATATATATATTATATATATATATATATATATATATATATATATATATATATATATATATTTATATAAGGGGTAGCACCTCTTGTGGAGATTGTACGGACCTTCAGCCTCGAAGAAGAGGATATGCAGCACCCGGGGGATATATGTTTACATAAATTGCAAAACCAGAATAAAGTGAAGAATAAATTTAATTTACTAGGATCATAGGAGCCTCGAACCGAGGACCACAAAACGCAAGCTCATAGTCCTTCCAACCACATTATAGGCGACTCACAATAAGGAAGGATCTGAGAAATACCAAACTGGTATTCAACTAAGCATTTTCGAGATCCTACCCTCATTGTGACCCGTACACAGTGTGGCCGGGAGGACTACGGCCTCGCATTTTGTGGGTCTCGGTTCTCGGTTCCTATGATCTAAGTGAACTAAATATTATTATTCACGTTATTGTTGTTTTCCAGTTTATATGACGTGGATGTGGAGGCCTAAATACTTCCATCACTCAGCGGCGCTCTAGGGAAGGCGTAAAGTCTTAGTTGAGTATCATGTAGGTATCTCAGAGATCCTTTCTTATTGAGAGTCGTCCATAGTGGTTGGTTGGACCGCGGGCTTGTGTTTTGTGGTCCCCAGTTCCAGGCTCCCGTGATCCTTGTCAATGAAATATATGTATGTGTGCGTGTATGGGTTTCTTTTATCACATTTCTGAAGTTTGTATTAATATGACTTATTTTTATGAAAACCTTTCCCTGGTGTTGTATAGTTTAGCTGCTTGGAAGGTCTTTCTGAGGTATTAATAAATTCTATTAATGTCTTTCTGAGGTATTAAGTTTTTTTGTGACTACTAATTATAAGTATAATGATCCCAGGAAGTGTTATAAGTTGCCTCAAGTGCTTACCTGTTGTTCACCTGTTACAAATAGCTGCAACAGGTGAGCTATACGACAAGTTATATCTTCTTGAGATTCTTCTTCTTGAGATGATTTCGGAGCTTTGGTCCCCGAGGCCCGGTCCTCGACCAGGCCTCGTTTTTGTTACACCCCCCTCCCCCCCAGGAAGCAGCGCGTAGCAGCTGTCTATCTCCCAGGTACCTATTTACTGCCAGGTGAACAGGGCAGCAGAGTGAAAGAAACTTTTACCTATTTGTCTCTGCCTCTATCGGGGATCGAACCCGAACCTCAGGACTACGAATCCGAAGCGCTGTCCACTCAGCTGTTAGGCGACCAGGTTGATTGAAATACGTAATTATAAAGAGTAGCGAGAAGTGATCGATAATAAGACTAATGTAATACCAAGACTCGCTGATTGGTGGATAGTTTGGTATGAAGATAGATTTACTCGGATGATTTGATACATCACTCTGTGATGGCTCAGTCCTGCGGCAGCAATACTCAGGGTGTTCACAGGTGCTCCGGAAGCGACTGCTCGTTGATTCGCCAATCATTGCAACAAATGCTGTTCCCAGACGCATTATACAAAATTATTAGTAATATTATCCGGTTTAGAAAATATTTCGCATTAATTCAATTATTATTTTTTTTAAGAATTATTAAGTGTAATGAATTCAAGATGATTCATTTTTTTACCGTGTTTTAATCTCGGTAATAGTCATAATTCGTTAGAAATTATATTAGAGAAATATGCATTGATAAATGTGTTAGTAATAAAGTTGCAACAAACCGTGCAGAAAAATACAATTCACTACAAAACTTTATTCAGCAAAGAAGTGAATTTTGTAAAAAGTGAAGGTGGACAATATACATGTTTTACGTCATGCGACAATACTCACTAACCGCGTGTTAACTGAATCTTGCTCTGAAAAGCTCTGCACGCCGCAGCTGTAAATTTAGGTTGTTGCAGAGTTGCAATCTTTTACCTTGCCTGAGCCACGGTCCCCTCGAGCCCTTATGTCCATTATCGTGTAGCTTTGCCCCCCAGAGTGTTTGTCTTCTCTAGTAGTTCTGACGGATTATATTACTATGGATAACATACGTGTTGTGAGTGACTCAGTGACGGGGAGAGGCTGTGGCGTCTTCTCCCTCTCCTCCTCTTCATTCTCCATCTTCCTTCTCTTAACTCTCCTTCCTTCTTCCCATCTCCCGATATCATTGACCAGTTAATCACTATGTATAAATTTTAGGAAAAAATTATATCTATGTTTATAAATATGAATTTCTGTCCGAGGTTGAAGGCTAGTCTCGCCCACCTTTTCACTATGATCGCTGTCGGATGCGTGCCTAACATGGCTGGATCAGGGTTGGCACTAGACAAATGCGTACTGCTAGGAATGGTGCCATTGGCAAACCCACGAACTTCTTGAAGATTTTGGAACCTGCTCGACATACTAAGAGACAAGATACGAAATAATATTTTTTTATACGAAAAAATAATTCTACTCATCATTCTTTGCCTGAAATAGGGCAAAATGTGTTCATAATGTTATGAACACAAGGTCCCGTCCCTCAATACAAACACCCTTGAGTTAAGGCATTCTTACAGTCACCTATCTTTAATGGCATTCAGACTGTTACAAAAAAAAAACAACAACAGCAGAACGGCAAAGAGAGGAAGAACGACGGATAGAAACAAAGAACAACGGGGAGTGAGAGAAACAGAGACAGAGACAGACAATTAAAAATATACGACTACAGGAAAAACTGCTGCGAGATTTTAAACAGCTCAGTAACCAACCACTGACGCAAGTATGACTGTAGAAGCTAAATATGAACATTCGACGAAAAAATGAAAGTAATATAGAGGCAATAAAATAAATAAATTGATAATTAAAATTATTTTCCCTTTTGGAAACGTACTTTTTTTACGCTCTGTTTATATATATTTTATATATTAAAGCTCGTGAAAGGAAACAAATATTTTCCGAAATGTTGGTGACCTGTAATTAAAAAGTTTCTTAATTACAGCGCTCTGTTTTTGTAAAAAAAATATTGCAATGAAAAGTGGAGCTAGTGCTTTCAGCTTAGTGAAAAAAAACGGATTGAGAAAACTTAAAAATTATCATACGAATACATATTAATTAAGGCTAAGCTTTAATAAATAATTTTCAATGGGTACATGAAAAATTATACTAAAAAAACCGGTGCAATCTTTCATGTATCTGCAATGGCAGAATGTTACGATCACGCGTAGCGATTGTACGGCTGATTGTAATGATCACGCCTGCGATTGTGCGTCAGGGTTGTGACCTTCACTTGTTTGTGACGGTCGCTTTTAACGTTTAGTCGTGATGGTTGTAATAATTAGTCGTGATGGTTGTAATAATTAGTTGTGATGGTTGTAATAATTAGTTGTGATAAGATGTGATGGTTGTAATGATTAGCTGTGATGGTTGTAATGATTAGCTGTGATGGTTGTAATGATTAGCTGTGATGGTTGTAATGATTAGCTGTGATGGTTGTAATGTTTAGTTGAAATAGTTAAACGATTAGTTGTGATGGTTATAATAATTAGTTGTGATGGTTATAATAATTAGTTGTGATGGTTAGTAACAATGATTAGTTGTAATAGTTTAATTGGTTACTTGTTTTAGTTGTGATGATTGGCTGCGTTAGTTGGGATAATTACAATGATCAACGAAACCTCAACGATAATTAATGACAATAATTGTGGTGTTCAGTTGTGTGGCTTCCCTGTTGGTCCCTTCGTTGGCTAGGCTTTATAGCTTGGTCCCGTCGTTGGCTAGGCCTTATAGCTTGGTCCCTTCGTTGCCTAGGCTTTATAGCTTGGTCCCGTCGTTGGCTAGGCTTTATAGCTTGGTCCCGTCGTTGGCTAGGCTTTAGAGCTTGGTCCCTTCGTTGCCTAGGCTTTATAGCTTGGTCCCGTCGTTGGCTAGGCTTTAGAGCTTGGTCCCGTCGTTGGCTAGGCTTTAGAGCTTGGTCCCTTCGTTGCCTAGGCTTTATAGCTTGGTCCCGTCGTTGGCTAGGCCTTATAGCTTGGTTCCTTCCTTGGCTAGGCTTTAGAGCTAACTCTCTTTGTTGCTAGGTCTTATAGCTACATGAGAACTCACATAACTGAATTCATATCCACGTAATAAAATTGAAATAAATTTGTTGAGGTACTAATACACAATGGCAGGAGGCAGCTTACTACAGCGTTCATATATATTTACACACCACAAACCTATCGACATATTATCGGTACTTACCATCCTGGCTGATTAACACATATTCTCCTGTACACGGGCTGTATTATACCTAACGTGCACACAAATACATACAAATACTTTTATAACTAAGACCAAATACATAGACATTAATAATAATAATAATAATAATAATAATATAATAATAATAATAATAATAATAATAACAATAAAAATAATAATAATAATAATAATATAAAGAGGCTACAAATAGACATTCAGACAAATCAACAAAAGTTTACACTCTTTGTGCAAAATTCTAGTATCTCTCAAGAATATTACCAATCTTTCCATTGTGACACATCCAGGCTATTTGTTCAGGAACAGTCGTTATCACATGATTTCTCTATATATTTATCAACAGATAATCATAGAGAGTAAGAGTCTAAGATTAACATACCACATAATTAACACTAAGTTGAAGGTTCATTAGCCCCTGTTCCATATTCCCAGTCATATTTGTACCCAAGCCTAAGCCGCATGTGTAGTCACTGCAAGCGCTTTTACTTTTCGGTAAAAAGTACCGAAATAACAAGAAAATAATTTTCGGTATGTGGAGTCGGTGTTTTGACTCATTCATGGAATTATTTCGCATAAATATAGGAGAGAAATACGTGTGGTAAAGAAAAAATCATTTCTCCATCATAAAAAATCGAGAGTGGTTCCTTAAATTTGATCTTTGAAGTTGATAACAGTCAAAAGTAACAAGTTTTATGTAAAACTGTCAGTTTGACACAATTGTTCTCGTGTGAAATCCTAGTGACCTAATCCTTTACCAATACTTAATCATTTATTTAAAATATCGATTTATATATTTTTTCCTCATTTACCCCCCTACTCAATCCTCCTCAAGACTTCCATTCCTCCCTTACCCTGATCCACCCCTCCCACCACAAGAACCCCCTTCTCCCTCCCACCACACACCACACACATTACCAGTCAGCCAAGACAGACGCCACATTTTCTTGTAATGCGCTTACCTAGTTATGTACACCAGAAGTAGTAGTGGTGATTGCAGCCGATGTTGCTTATTGGCTGGAAAACTAAAATATTTTCATATCTTTTTATATGAAGGAAAGTCATCATCATCGCTATTTTTTATTGTTCTGATTATAGACCCAATGCAGATTATAAATGACTAACAAAATATGCTCATTTTACATTATCTATTTTTTTACACCAACATTTTAGGTAAAAATTACTAATACATTGAGAACATTTCAGAAGGATATTCATAGTAGAATCGAATTATTATACATCCATTTTGGATGTAACATGAATACACAAAACACATCACTTTAAAATGCTCTTTAAGCGATATACTCAGCAATATACCAAACCAAATATAACTTAGTAAATATTTAATAACAATACAGTAATAATAAACAGTAATAATAAACAGTAGTAACAATAAACAGTAATATAACAATACCAAACAATATAACTTAGTAAATATTTTTGTTAGATCTTAAAAAATCACTTTTTTCTGGGCATATGCCGAACGAGTAATATGTTTCTATGTTCCTATCATAATGTGAGCGTCCAGCAGCACCCAGGGAGTCACGTGTTGTGTTGTGATCTCTTCAGGTAACTACAATGTTCTCTCTTTGTTCTCCACGACTCCCCGACACTCCCTGACTAAGTTCTTCGGGATTCTGAACACATACCTACGACCCGAAGTACTTCTCGGTGGTGTTATATATTTAATTTAAGTCCCAACACAGTGTTTGCCAAGGGCCTATTATAGGAATAATCCAACCCTGGTTCCCAGTTTTTTCACTTACTCCATAATTACTTTCTTTCCTGGCGGTGGTAATCGGCGCTGTGGGGAGTGTGGCCTTGACTGCAGGAGCGTGGAAATGCTCGTATGTAAGATTAGTGAGTTATTAAGAGTATATGTGCGGGTTACTCAGTGAATGATATTTCCATAATATTGTGTTGGCAAAGTGAGTTCATAGGCAGTTCTGAACTAATTGTTTGCTATAATCTATAATGAGATAAGTATTCTTAGTAGGGTCTTGGAAGACGAATTGTAGGCCACTATGCTCATTACTTGCAGTTAATTGATCCATTAGGTTGTTCTGGCAAAGACGCTCAAAATAGAACTTTAAACAGTGGATATAAATTAGATTCACGAAAGACCTGGGTAAATACTGGTGGGAAAATAGAGTTACAGATTTAAAGAACAAATTACCGCGTAACACAATAGACATAAGACCGATTATGTGCCTCTGTAACCCTTTCACCACCACACACGGGATATGTATGGGGTGCATAATAAAGAAATTAAATTACATGGATCGCTGTGTAGTTTCAAGCGTAGGTTACACATATAGGAATACATTGGAGTTATATAACCAGGAGCTGCCTCGTATGGACCAATAGGCCTTCTGTATTTACCTATATTCTTATGTATGTTCTTGGGAGGGATATATTGCGATCACATGTATTAGCTCTCGTATATATATACGGGCAAGTTTGTTGTTTAATTTGCTTATATAAGTTGTTTTAATATAATAGTGATGCACGCAGCTTGAACCTTCCAGCTGCGGTCTAACACCCGGAGATACACCACAAAATATACCTGATTAATTATACTCATAAGTGATTAATTATACTCATAAGTGATTAATTATACTCATAAGTGATTAATTATACTCATAAGTGATTAATTATACTCATAAGTGATTAATTATACTCATAAGTGATTAATTATACTCATAAGTGATTAATTATACTCATAAGTGATTAATTATACTCATAAGTGATTGATGCAGACAGTTGCAGCTGGTTTTCTTGATGGTCTGTATGTTAAAGAAACCACTTATGTGATTTGTTTTCTTTTCAATACACTGTAGGTCGGGTGTAGCGTGTAGCCTGAGACACCAGGTCGGGTGTAGCGTGTAGCCTGAGCCACCAGGTCGGGTGTAGCGTGTAGCCTGAGCCACCAGGTCGGGTGTAGCGTGTAGCCTGAGCCACCAGGTCGGGTGTAGCGTGTAGCCTGAGCCACCAGGTCGGGTGTAGCGTGTAGCCTGAGCTACCAGGTCGGGTGTAGCGTGTAGCCTGAGCCACCAGGTCGGGTGTAGCGTGTAGCCTGAGCCACCAGGTCGGGTGTAGAGTGTAGCCTGAGCCATCAGGTCGGGTGTAGCGTGTAGCCTGAGTCACCAGGTCGGGTGTAACGTGTAGCCTGAGCCACCAGGTCGGGTGTAGCGTGTAGCCTGAGTCACCAGGTCGGGTGTAGTGAACAAAGACGTCAGCTCACAGCTGCCAGGAGTTGATGTCAGATATCGTAAAGTTTCGTACGTTCCCTAATTAGTCGATTGTGAATGTTATTTGATAGTTAGGTCACAGGACGCTGATGATCTCAAGTCGGTGTTTGGTAATAATAATTTGCATCTGTTATGAATCCGGAGAAAATTGGCTCGTGGTGTTGAACTTCCGAACACGCAGTCAAAAGATAAATAGTGCACTACCTAACGATTTGTTTTCTAATTAAATGTTAATATATATAATATATTTCTTTATTTTATGGGATAGTTTGTGTGTGTGCTTAATGTACTGATATGAGCCAAGGGAGAGTGTAGCCAGACAGCGTAGCCTAATATGCACGGCACTAGAGAGCCTCATAATCCAGCTGTGTTGACAGATTAGGCTATACACACAACCTGTTCTCATATTCAATATACTACAGTTTAAACTCTATCGACCATAGCACCGAAATTCCGGTGCTTCGTTTAAATTAATAACACCGCAATATTGACGCTTTCTGGGACTAATGAGCATCGACCTCCATAGTTTAGGTAGATTGTTTAGGTTCAAATGCTTTTGGTTCGGAAACAGCGCTTCAAATTTTATGATTGTCAAGTAATGAGACCGGGCAAATAATAAACTGATATGTGAAGTTGTATTTTTTTCTACCACAGACGTGGCCACACATTTACAATGCTAACCGTAATATACATTTTCTTCTGTCCTCCATGGACATGGTTAAAGATCTGATGAACATATAGTTCAGTGATTTATTGAACAATCTACCACAGAAGGTGATTGTAGTATTTTTAAAATTCTTATCTAACCTACAAACATAAATACACAGATTTACGTCTGTCTTCCATAAACAGTGTTCAAGGTGTCTTTTTACATAGTATTTAACGTGCGTTTAAAAAAATGAAATGCAATTCTGATCAGCTTCCACATGTCCTGTATGCACATATATGTATCTACACATATGTATACATATATATACACATATATATACACATATATACACATCTATGACTCTCCTACTTTGACAGGGTAAGATAGCTGCTATAGAAACTAGCAGCTATAATGTTGTAGGCCGTCCTCTTGAGTTTCCACAACGGACAAAATAAGGGCTACTAAAACGCGCGAACCCAAGCCACCCACTTAACCTAACAAACCCACGCATAGAAAACTAGTTTTTTGTGAGCCGCAACTTTTCATAGTACCCTTTATTCTGACCGTTGGGGATAGCGTCAAAATACGGTATATTATTTCAGAGGACAGGTCTGTTGTCGTTGAAAATAAAGAAAGATATGTGCAAAGAATAAATGTTCAATAGCGATCGAATTTATACAAAAGCAATAATGATCAAATGACAAGAAAAGAGGAAATATAATAAGTACATATAATAAAAACTAGTATTATTATAATTTAAAGCAAAAAGAAAATTCGAAACATTTAAACTGCCGAAGAAATGGTTCAGAACGATAGCAGAATAATTTCTGTACTTGCCTGAAGGCAGATGTGTGGATTATGTCCGAGTGTTAGGTACTAGGAGCTAACCCAGTGTAAGTCCCAGAATTACTTCTTAGAACAAAATATATATGGAGAAGGTACACCATGAGTCGATCTTTTCCCTCTTCTACAAATGGTAATTTAACACATGTGTGTCAACTCACGACGACCACTAATTATATATTTATATACTTTTTACTTCTGAATTTTGAGACCGCATCGATTTATTCTGGTTCATTTCTTAGACGGTCGCATTTGTTGCAGGGTCGGTGTTCGATCCCCGATGGTGCAAGTGGTTAGGCTCCGTCCTCATGTGCCAGCTCCTCATATTAACATGCCTTTCAAGTGTTATAAAGTCATACTGGCTTAACGCTTACTCTTTGTTACATCTTTACCTTCCAAATACTGAATTAAACTATGCAGGAGAATTCAGTCCATTATGATCCATGATTTTCTTTCTTTATTACTTGTGAGGTGAAGGTGACCGTCTTATATTAACATGTTTGAGTTCCTTTATACTTATGTTGTTGACTCCTTTATGCTCACAGTTTATGAATTCATTTCGGTTTCTTGTTTTAGTTTATTATAGATTTATGTATCATGATTTGCTATTTACTCAGATTCAGTAGAAATATTTGCGTCAAGCTTGAAGCAGCTATTAAGATATCATCACTAAAACGCAATTGTAAAAGCAAGTGCCAACTGATTTTTAGCAGGAGTCTGTCAAATCAAGTGACATGAAAATATTCACCAGCAGCATTTCCAACAATTCTGAACAGATGCCCAAAAATCTTAGCTTTTCATCTGCCTTCTCATTTTCCTTCTTTTCCCCTTGCACTTCCTCTCATCACTCTTCATCTTCCCATTTCTTCTTTAATCTTTCAGAAGAAGTTTCCTTTCATCCACATCAATTGGCGTCTCGCTGAGCTCCCTGGCAAGAGTAACTTCTATGTTTATCCGCTGTCAATGGTCCATCACAACGTTGTGTGAAAAGTTTTACAATAAAGGCATTTCTCGTTAAGGGTGTTTGTGTAACAGTTTATTTATGAGTAAAAAATGTCCTGGACACTGGACATATGTGAGGGGTGGTGTAGCCAACTGACAAGTGTCCTGGACACTGGACACATGTGAGGGGTGGTGTAGCCACTGACAAGTGTCCTGGACACTTGACACATGTGAGCGGTGGTGTAGCCAACTGGCAAGTGTCCTGGACACTTGACACATGTGAGCGGTGGTGTAGCCAACTGACAAGTGTCCTGGACACTGGACATATGTGAGTGATGGTGAAAGACACCGAAATATGCATGTAATTACTGACAATCACATGGAGTATATGTCCTATATTAGTTATATAGACACCTATATTGGTTCGTGAGTGTTGACGTGGAGCTTAGAGACACGTATGGCAGGGGAGTACAGGGAGGAGATGTTAAGTCATCACAGAGCAGGGTGAGTGTAGGAAAATGTGGAGAAAGGGTTGATGGTCTACAGGTACATGTAAACAATACATCAATACCCTGATGCCTGATTGGCCATCTATTAATTCATCACTACCTTGATTGCCTTGCTGGGTATCAGTTAACTCATCTATTCCATGATTGCCAGACTGTGTGCCCGAATTTCACATTTTTCTGACCACCTGTGCTAGCAATGTCACCAGTCTGTAATATGGCTGACAGCTGCCAGAGGTTCAGGAAGGAGTGAAGTGTCAGAAGCAACAAGACACAGGTGAAGCGTGTGACCCTTGGCCATGTGTGTGATCCGTCACCACTGTGGAGGCGGTGTTAGCATCTCCGACTGTCCCACGCTCACCAACCTCAGGCACCAGGAAATATAAGGATGAAGACAACGATGCCGCAGCTGGCGTAGATCTTCGACACACAATCGGCTGATCGTGGTTGATGGCGTACGTAATTAAGGTCACGTGTCACGAACAAATCACGGCTACGAACACACAGTTGTTACGATCGAACCACGTCCGCGTTCTTGCTAACGTCCTCATATTTTGTTACCTTAACCGTGTAATAACTCTGGGCTGGTAGCGAGAACAGTAACAATTTGTGCGGTGTTCCTCCTTCACACTACGGGTCGTCTACCTCGGCCAGCCCCCCCCCCCGTGTCTCCGCTGAATGACCTGCTTAGAATGAATTTTATCGCTTGCAACTCAAATTGGCTGACCTGGCAGTCTCAACGATCTTCTATATGAATTCACCAATCAAAGGGTAGCATCTTCAAAGTCTCTACCCTGATTGGTTCCTTCCCAGAGTTCGTATGACGTCACCAGGGATGAGTTCATCCGGATAACAGCCTTGACTCAGTATTGAGGTCGTGTACTAATTAATTACAATATAAACTTGACAGTTCCGTATCGTGCCATCCAAGACGGTGACATTACTAGTGTGCCTTCTACAGGCTCAGTAAGGGTTCCTTGACCCTGTAACACAACCTGATATTGAGCGTTGGCCGTCGTGCCACATGCAGGCTCCAGGTGATGGCAGCTATGCACGGACACCTAGCGTGAGGGGCGTACGACCTGAGCGCTTGAGCTGCCCCGTGCACATCAACACAGTCATCTGGGGTGTGCACTCACCTGAGCACTCCAGCCAACTCTCAGGTTGTGCGTCTGTCAACTCATCAATAACCAGATGGCATCCCCGGGTATCTACCAGTCCAACTCCCTAATTGCCTGAAAGGGCGTCAGTCAGTTCATCAACTCCTGCCTAAGGATACGCAAGGAGCAGCACCTGGCTTCTCTACTACGCGCGTATGTACTTCCCTAA
>WNGS01166011.1:2654595-2667095 GCA_020271785.1 Procambarus virginalis | reverse complement strand
TACTTTAATCAAATTATTATTTTTATACAGATAAATGTGTTTGTAATTCATTATGTTGGAAATTCTGCATGTGCGATATAATGCAATTTATACAATATTATGAATTCATTAATGGAACTAACGGAGCTTAATGTGATACTGTGCATATCCCATTTAACTTATATAAGCTAATCTAGGGCAAATCACCCCAACCTAACCTAATTTAACCTAACCTCACCTAATGTAACCCAGCCTCCCATAACCTGAAGAAACCTTACTAAACAAAACCTAGCCTAACGATATCTTAGCTAACCTAACCAAATCAAACTTAACTTAACCAAAACTGATTGAGGCTAATTAGGCACTATCCGGCCCAAGCTGGTCTTTCCTATTCGGGCTATATTTAAGGTTCAGCTTAATGAAATATTTAAGGATATTATTATGTCTTGTGTACTGCAGTTTTGGAGAAGTTTCAATCAATCGTGTTTAAGATGAGATATCCAATCCACAAATATGAAAATAAAGGATTCGACGAAGTTTCATTCCGTCCTGGACCGTTTTGGCTCATTCTGGACCAAAACTCTCCAGGATTTCATAATGGTATATGACAGGCCGAAACGTCGTCAAATACTTCATTTTCAGATGCGTAGTTTGGGTGTCAAATTTGTATCCGTTATTGTGACTTTCTGTCTCTGTTTTAAATTCCTGTTGCTGGATACTGTTGCCATGTTTGTGCAGTGAGGGGGTCATACCTCCTCTTTGCTGTCTTGGGAGCGTAGCCAGCAAACCCTTCAAATATTTCCAGCTGATACAGATTCCACAAAGTCATAGCGTGAGATTCTCTTTGTGACAGCGTCCTTTGGCCCTGTTCGATGAGGGGTGAGCTACAATGCCTAGTGTGGGGGCATACTCCTCACGACTCTCGGGTGTCGGGTGTGGGCGAATCGAGGGCCCTTCAGTCCGAATAGGTGCGTGTGGAGCCTCGGCGGTGTGAATGGGCCCTCACTCAGTATTCGGAAACTTGGGCAAAAGTGCGGTGGGTAACGAGGGGCGAGAGTTCTCCCATCGTCTGGACCTCTAAAATAATGATCAACTGTCTTGATGCTGAGAAGAGTTTGGTCAGGGGAAACTGAGGTATCGCAGCTCTCATGTCTGACTCTTAATGTGAAGTATATCAACAAGAGTAAACTAACAAAGATAGTCTTTCTATCCACTTAGGCAGTTAGTATATGGGTGTTGTCTTAGCAATCTTAGCAACGTGTAGCCGTTATAATGCTTGAAAAATAGACCGAAGAAAACAAGTTGGTATTTTGTCGAAATTTAAAATTATATTTAATGCAATTTTGATAAATATATTATTATAACTAAAATGTGCACCAAAATATTGGATTTTTCCACAAGAAGACGAGTGACAGAAATGTGTACTATCACTGGCCATAGTGTCTTCACCTCTCTGGTAAGAGAGACGTTAGAATCAAGGTTGGAGACTGGCCAGGTGAACAGACATTGGTGGGGTCAGTATTCTGCTAATGCTTCAGTTTCTTTGATTCATCTTCTCGCAATATCAAGGTAACGTTACTTCAGAGGAACAGACCATGGAGAATGCTCACCTCCGTTTCCCAGCTTCGGCTGTGTCTTGCTAGGCCCCAGTAAGATTATGCAGTTCACGTCTGGTCTCTACTATAGAATTGGCAGAAATTCACTTGATACAGTATAGAGAAGGATAACAAAGCTAATACCCAGAATTATAAACCTCCCTTATGAAACGAGGTTATTAACGCCTAAAATAAAATAGTTTAGATGTAGGTTTGTAGATTTATGTAACAAGTTACAGGGTAATATAATTGGCATGGGATAACTAGATTATTTTAAACGATAGTTACACATATATATATATATGAATGAGTTTGGGTGGAATGAAAAAGGAAATACCTTGTATTGACCAATAGGCCTTCAGCAACTTCCATTATTCTTATGTTCTTAAAAACAAAATAATAAATAGATCACTTTACAACCATTGGTTGTAAAGTGATGTACGGAAGAACTTAGCAAAGCCTTTTGTAAATAATTTAAGGTATAACTCAAATATTGTAAGCTGGCTGATGAATTTGATAATGACAACCATTGTGCCACTGTATTAAAAGAGATAGGGAGGCGCCTTTTTTATTAATAGACTGTTTCACTGACGATTGTAGTTATCAAATACAATGGGAAAAGCTGTAAGAGAAAAGTTGGTAAAATATCGAAATCAAATTCAAAAAACCATCAGATCAAAGCAAGATAAATTCTCTATCTTGCGTTTTCGGCAGACTTGGCCGAAAACGCGTTCAGCATTCTCTTATTTAACAAATGTGGTTTTTCCGCATATTTGGATCAGTGTTTTTGTGATCGTTGTTGTGATATATGGGATTGATTTGGTATATATATATATATATATATATATATATATATATATATATATATATATATATATATATATATATATATATATGCAAACAAGCCTGAATGGTCCCCAGGACTATATGCAACTGAAAACTCACACCCCAGAAGTGACTCGAACCCATACTGCCAGGAGCAACGCAACTGATATCTACAGGACGCCTTAGATACCAGTTGCGTGGACAGTCACTTCTGGGGTGTGAGTTTTCAGTTGCATATAGTCCTGGGGACCATTCAGGCTTGTTTGCATATATATATATATACAGTATATATATATATATATATATATATATATATATATATATATATATATATATATATATATATATATAGAAGGTATCACATCTGGTTGCGTTTGTAGGGACACTCGACCTCGAAGGAGACGATATGCAGCATCCGGGGGAGCTGGGAGTTAGACAGTTGCTACGGGCTGCTTCCTGGGGGTGTAAAAAAAAAAAAAGAGGCCTGGTCGAGGACCGGGCCGCGGGGACGCTAAGCCCCGAAATCATCCCAAGATAACCACCCACGTACACTCTTATATTGTCTTTTCCTACCACCCCCTTTGTTTTTTGTTTTTTGTCATTTTATTTAAAACTTCATTACACAAAAAGGGGTTACATCGTTGGTTACATGCAAGGTAAAAGGCTACTTGTCACAGGTTATCGAGTTCCTCCAGCTCTTCAGATGGCGGGCTGTAACCTTAGATGCAGTGAACATTTCCTCTCTGGATCGCCACACTAAGGCGCTGAAAGAGGAAACTGGCGGCTCTGGAGTCTCTAGTTGTTTCAGTTATCTTGGACCCCAGCTCCTTAAAAAAACTGGCATCACTTTTACCCCAGGCACCAAGTGTCTCTGAGGCAATGGGGACAAAATTGTAGTGGGGATCAAAATCTCTCTGTTTACGAGACATGGCTGCTTCCCGGTGATTGGCAGCACCTCCAGGATGTGCAACACTCAAGGCAACGTACGTGTTGGCTAAAGTTGAAACACAAGTGTAGTCTCACACCAACTGTCTACCATTCTTCCAGGGGTTCACTGTGATCCTATCTGGGCGACCGACAGGCTCGTCAGAGTTGCGGGATATTAGGTAACAAAGTTCTCTCTCTGCTGGACACCCGGCTGTGGCAATTTTTATCATGTGCAATTATAGTGTTTATAAACATGAGAAATAGTTAAGTGATTGCAGGCTGAGAAGACTGAACCTGTCTGCACAGCAAAAGAGGAAGACCAGAGATGTGGTCGCAACATACAAGATACCGATGAATTGGAAACACCATAGTTGGAGGTTAAAAGTATTTATTGTACTGGTAATAAGTCATTAGAAAGAATTATAAGAAGAGGGAGCAGAATATACTCCATTAATATTATGTTTGACTAGATCTTATCCAACACCAAAGCGTCGGAAATTATATATCACATAACCGCTAGCGAACCCACGAACCCACGAGCCCACGAGCCCACGAACCCACGGACCCACGGACCCACGAGCCCACGGACTGAAGCCTGATCCCAGTAAACGCAATTAGGTTAGGAGGTTAAAAATGAGTTTTTAGGCGTTCACACACACAATTTTGTAATATATTTTCAAATCTAGTACTTCATCCAATTTCTCTGAAGATAACAGGTCTTCAATGAAACTAAAATGACAAATAATGTGCCTATTTACTTACACCAGGAACGGGTTTGACAGCTTATAACATTTGAATTCAGTGTTTAATTCAAAAACCAAAAAGCATGCATGTTTTCACTCTCTAGTTTAATTGCAATTTAAATTACTTTCTTGCCTCATGTCAGGTAAATGGTGTTTCCGCGTGAGGGAGGCGGAGACCGGGTCGACAGTGTGAAACGATGGACGCTTTTAGTGCTGTTTGACACTGGTTCAGTAGTAGAGGGTGGAGTCACCCATCACTGTTGGTTCAGTAGTAGAGGGTGGAGAGTCACCCATCACTGTTGGTTCAGTAGTAGAGGGTGGAGAGTCACCCATCACTGTTGGCTCAGTAGTAGAGGGTGGAGAGTCACCCCATCACTGTTGGTTCAGTAGTAGAGGGTGGAGAGTCACCCATCACTGTTGGCTCAGTAGTAGAGGGTGGAGAGTCACCCATCACTGTTGGCTCAGTAGTAGAGGGTGGAGAGTCACCCCATCACTGTTGGTTCAGTAGTAGAGGGTGGAGAGTCACCCATCACTGTTGGCTCAGTAGTAGAGGGTGGAGAGTCACCCATCACTGTTGGCTCAGCAGTAGAGGGTGGAGAGTCACCCATCACTGTTGGCTCAGTAGTAGAGGGTGGAGAGTCATCCATCACTGTTGGTTCAGCAGTAGAGGGTGGAGAGTCACCCATCACGTGACAAGCGGTGGCGGCAGATCTAGGCCAGTAATCATCAGACATTTACCCAACCACATGCGAAACCTGTACATCATTCCTTAATCATGGCTGCTTTCTTTACATATACTAAATAGTTTACTAGCTTCGAAACTTCACAACCCAAGGTTATTATTGTTATAAACAACCTCGTAGTGCTTCAGAGCTCACAAACTAATAAATGTAAGCAAGCGCCGTGATTAAGGAAAGATATATAGGTTTAGTAAACGGTTGATGAATCCAGGGCTTGCATAGCTGAGGGTGTGTAATAAGAGCCAGCCTCGTTTACCAGGTTAGATCTCATCTCCCCCATAGCCCAGTCGCCTGGAAGATTTATGACCGTAATAACGAAAGGATATAACTCGGGACCGATTGGCTGCAGATGGTTAATATTCCTGATGAACCAATCAGCGGAGAGAGATTGTGATTAATGGCGTGGGTTTTCCTTGGCTTAGTAATCCGCAGGAAATATGAGGGATATTTCACTTCTCTTATATAACCCGGAACAATATTGGAACTTAAGGCAATCCATCTCTCTTATCCGTGTCGCTGAAAGGCGGAAGAAATATATGATAGCCTATATTTTAGTGCCAAATTCCTTTTCAGTTGGAAAACTCCATTTTGCTGAATATACTTTACCCTTTTTTGTTTGTTGTGTTCACAGTTCATTACGATAAATATTTGTTGTTGTCCTGTGGGTTTTGCCTCCAGTAATGATGCTTAATGTATTAGGCACCATTCCACATTCCAAGAGTTCTTTCTTTTCTCACTTTCTGTTCTCTTGATAGATCTTGTTCCTCTTTTTTTTTTGTTTCTTTCATGCAATATTTGGTAGTCTCCCTCTATCCGTCCTTGGCTTTCTTTTCTACCATTGGTTTTCTAATTATATTTTCGTCGTTCCCAGTCTGCCTTTCCATGTATGCATATATTGCCCTGACCCCAGCAGCCCAGGCTGCCTGAGAGTTACCTGTCCACGGGGAGGACTCGCCCGTGCTGCTTCTGTCTTGGTGACATTTATAATTTGATGTCACCTGTCTCAATCGTTTTTTGTTGTTGTTCATCCTGTTTTTAAAACCTAGCTTATGTTTACCCGAATGTACCTGAGGGCGACATCAATGGCTTTGATGGGACTAGTAGGAAGCCGTCGGCTTGTCAGATGTCCCCCTATTATTCCTGAGGATTTTTTTTGTTCACTTTCTTTCCTCTACTCCTCTTAGCTCCCTTAATAGTTCACTAATGAGGTATTTTGGTGAAACTCTTCTTCTCTCAACCCACCAACTACCTATTTGTTCTCACTGTCTTATCGTAATCTTCTACGTTCCTTTCGCCTGTCTCGCTCTCATAGTTTATTCTTAATCTTCGTCACGTCTTTCTTAGAATTGTCTTAACTTGTCGTTATTCAATCATTTTGCCTTCGTAAATTAAATTATATTTCATAAACACCTGCATTCGTTCATGTGTTGTTGTGGCCGGCGTGATGACCTTATAAATACTTACTGTTACATATGTTTTAGACTTTAAGGATTTTATCAAAGAGTAAAGAGTAGTGTGCTGGTAACACAAGAATGAAAACAATCTAAACATGATACTGAGTTTAACCTCTCAATAATGCCCGATGATATAAGATTAGAATTTTTGAATTGTTAATGGCTGGTGAACATCGTTTATAAACCGAATATGTGTAGTGTTCTTGATGTGTTACTAGCGATATTGTAAGAGAGAGAGAGATAGGAAAAGAAACTGGAAAAGATAGATGATGAGGGCGGGGGCAGACAGACAGACCCGGGCACCGCCGGGTGTCACTTCAAGTATATAATACACATATAATTAATATAATTTCCATTTTGGATTTCAGCGTTGAGTTTCATATATATAGCATGAGTAGATGCACGTATTATCGGTTCACTCGGTATAGGTAATGTTCAACATGTCACTGTTCACCTCGTAAGGCGTGAGAGAAAACACATCAAAGAATGATTAATATTTTTATGACATGATCAGAGAGCATCAGTTCTTATACAAATAAAGGCATATTTAGTCCTTCAGTGTCCAATACTATTTTGTTAATTTATAACTCTCAGTGATTAAAAATTATATTTATAAAACACCTGTTATCCCTAAGATCCGCATTGCAGGTAATTATAAATATTAGTCTTTCATATGCACAGGTGGGCACAGCAGGCGACTTCTGACCCAAGAGGCTGATAACTGTCTTGTTTTCATAACTCATAATAATCCTTTTCCTATTAGCTTTCCCTGGAACACTGTGGACCTGAAGCTATACCTGAGGTGGAGCTGAAGCTAATCGACTTACAAAATATATCTCCAACTTCTGCTGGGTGAACAGGGGCTAAGAGCGTAGGTTTAGTGCCCAGTCAGTCCTCACATGTCCAGGGCTTGAACACAGGGACTAACTGGCGAGGCTTGGGCGTGTGTGCCGCCTCTGTGCCATCACGGACTGTGAAACTGTACTGTCATTTCGGAAATTAAACAAAAGGAAAAATGTATTTGATTTCTATAATGGAGTGTTATCTCAATTTTCAATATCTGATTAATTAATAAACAGTTAATTTGTAATAATTGTGCATTAAGCTAGATATTTTAATGTGTATTTTTATGTGCGTATGTTTCATATTAGTTATCAGTAAAGTGTTTCCAGTAAAACTTATGTAAATGTCGTGACTATTCCAATGGCTGATGCACATTTAAATAAAATATGATATCAACGTCCGCACGAGGAATGAGACGAAGAATGGGTTAACCCACACTGAGCTTGTCGTATAGACCTGCCCGCCCCTCGGTAAGGCAGTCTGGTATTGAACAACCTCGGGTTTACATCATATAAAATGTAAACCACTCTTACGTGGGAATTAACATTGCATCCATCTGGGCCTTCTGGGAGACGAACCCCCGTTTGTTAACGTGGTAGCATGTGGACGCCTTACCACGGGTGGAACTGAAGCTGTACCAGGGGTGAAATTGAAATTGAAATTGAAACAGCTCCACCAGGGGTGGAGCCGCTGTTTTCCAGGTGTGGAATGCAGGGGATTACTGTCAGTGTGAGGTGTTGTCTCTGCCAGTGTTGCTAACTAAAACAAAAAGATACACACTATACACATTGTTGTGGTATAGATATTCGCATTAGACACGGAAAACAAATAGTGAGCAGACATGACCAATTTACAGCAGTTAGCCTGCGTCTGTATAAACAAAACAATATGAAAACAGACGGTGCAATTAATATTATTTAAACACGGTAAGTTTCCAGTTAGATTTTAATCTCACTGAGGAGGTAACTAACATCATGGTCACTAACATCATGGTAACTAACATCATGGTCACTAACATCATGGTCACCAACATCATGGTCACCAACATCATGGTCACCAACATCATGGTCACTAACATCATGGTCACCAACATCATGGTAACTAACATCATGGTCACTAACATCATGGTCACCAACATCATGGTCACTAACATCATGGTCACCAACATCATGGTCACCAACATCATGGTCACTAACATCATGTCACTAACATCATGGTCACCAACATCATGGTCACCAACATCATGGTCACTAACATCATGGTCACCAACATCATGGTCACCAACATCATGGCCACCAACATCATGGTCACCAACATCATGGTCACCAACATCATGGTCACAAACATCATGGTCACTAACATCATGGTCACAAACATCATGGTAAATAACATCATGGTCACTAACATCATGGTCACCAACATCATGGTCACCAACATCATGGTCACTAACATCATGGTCACCAACATCATGGTCACCAACATCATGGCCACCAACATCATGGTAACAACTTGATGGTAAAGTTGTGGAACAACAAAGACATAATTATCTGAATAAGAATGAGAAGCTATATTCGTGACAACTCATTTATTTGTGTATGGCCACCTTACAGCTATATCGGTAATAATCTCCTTGAACCAGAGTCGCGTACCCGTGCTAGAAATCATCCCTCTACATCAAGACAACAATTTCAGAACATCTGTGTGCACTTGTGATGGACACAACTGTGGCCCCGGCACAAGAGCCGCCCCTCACTCTGTATACTAAGTCAGTATCATAAAGGGAAATCTACTACTGCTTAAAATATTTATTTCACGAGACAGAGAGCGCTCATAACAGATGCCTTATCACAGGTATGTTATTCAGGGGGAAACTGCCAGTCTGAGGCAGGAAATGTTAGGAAATTATTTTCTTCCAGTGAATGTGTGGAGGAGGCTGGCGGGGAGGGTAATGTGTCAGTCAACAGCCTGAACAGAGAGATGAGTGATTGGTAAACAGGGCGGAGCGAATCTCAAGATATAAGACACCTTGGCATGTTTACGGTATCACAGGTAGGTAACGGGAGCCATTAGAGAAGGGCTGGGTCCGCAGGAGAAAGAGGCAGACTGAGAATACAGAGATATTGATGGTGAGATACAGTTTAACATGGTGAAACAATGAGAATGAGATAAATATAAGAACATAAGAATCAAGGAAACTGCAGAAGGACTGTTGGCCCATACCTGGCAGCTCCTAATTATATCCATCCAAATTCTTCATATGAATGTCTAACCTACGCTTGAAACAATAGGGGATCATATTTCATTATGTTACCCAGTAAATGGTCAACCCTGTTACCGAACTAGTATTTACCCAGGTATTTCCGAAATCCAAACTATCCAGTGTATATCCATTGCAGTGGTCAGAGTACCAGCGCTCTTGATTGGAAGACCNTGCTATAGAAACTAGCAGCTATAATGTTGTAGGCCGTCCTCTTGAGTTTCCACAACGGACAAAATAAGGGCTACTAAAACGCGCGAACCCAAGCCACCCACTTAACCTAACAAACCCACGCATAGAAAACTAGTTTTTGTGAGCCGCAACTTTTCATAGTACCCTTTATTCTGACCGTTGGGGATAGCGTCAAAATACGGTATATTATTTCAGAGGACAGGTCTGTTGTCGTTGAAAATAAAGAAAGATATGTGCAAAGAATAAATGTTCAATAGCGATCGAATTTATACAAAAGCAATAATGATCAAATGACAAGAAAAGAGGAAATATAATAAGTACATATAATAAAAACTAGTATTATTATAATTTAAAGCAAAAAGAAAATTCGAAACATTTAAACTGCCGAAGAAATGGTTCAGAACGATAGCAGAATAATTTCTGTACTTGCCTGAAGGCAGATGTGTGGATTATGTCCGAGTGTTAGGTACTAGGAGCTAACCCAGTGTAAGTCCCAGAATTACTTCTTAGAACAAAAATATATATGGAGAAGGTACACCATGAGTCGATCTTTTCCCTCTTCTACAAATGGTAATTTAACACATGTGTGTCAACTCACGACGACCACTAATTATATATTTATATACTTTTTACTTCTGAATTTTGAGACCGCATCGATTTATTCTGGTTCATTTCTTAGACGGTCGCATTTGTTGCAGGGTCGGTGTTCGATCCCCGATGGTGCAAGTGGTTAGGCTCCGTCCTCATGTGCCAGCTCCTCATATTAACATGCCTTTCAAGTGTTATAAAGTCATACTGGCTTAACGCTTACTCTTTGTTACATCTTTACCTTCCAAATACTGAATTAAACTATGCAGGAGAATTCAGTCCATTATGATCCATGATTTTCTTTCTTTATTACTTGTGAGGTGAAGGTGACCGTCTTATATTAACATGTTTGAGTTCCTTTATACTTATGTTGTTGACTCCTTTATGCTCACAGTTTATGAATTCATTTCGGTTTCTTGTTTTAGTTTATTATAGATTTATGTATCATGATTTGCTATTTACTCAGATTCAGTAGAAATATTTGCGTCAAGCTTGAAGCAGCTATTAAGATATCATCACTAAAACGCAATTGTAAAAGCAAGTGCCAACTGATTTTTAGCAGGAGTCTGTCAAATCAAGTGACATGAAAATATTCACCAGCAGCATTTCCAACAATTCTGAACAGATGCCCAAAAATCTTAGCTTTTCATCTGCCTTCTCATTTTCCTTCTTTTCCCCTTGCACTTCCTCTCATCACTCTTCATCTTCCCATTTCTTCTTTAATCTTTCAGAAGAAGTTTCCTTTCATCCACATCAATTGGCGTCTCGCTGAGCTCCCTGGCAAGAGTAACTTCTATGTTTATCCGCTGTCAATGGTCCATCACAACGTTGTGTGAAAAGTTTTACAATAAAGGCATTTCTCGTTAAGGGTGTTTGTGTAACAGTTTATTTATGAGTAAAAAATGTCCTGGACACTGGACATATGTGAGGGGTGGTGTAGCCAACTGACAAGTGTCCTGGACACTGGACATATGTGAGGGGTGGTGTAGCCAACTGGCAAGTGTCCTGGTCACTTGACACATGTGAGCGGTGGTGTAGCCAACTGACAAGTGTCCTGGACACTGGACATATGTGATTGATGGTGAAAGACACCGAAATATGCATGTAATTACTGGCAATCACATGGAGTATATGTCCTATATCAGTAATATAGACACCTATATTGGTTCGTGAGTGTTGACGTGGAGCTTAGAGACACGTATGGCAGGGGAGTACAGGGAGGAGATGTTATGTCATCACAGAGCAGGGTGAGTGTAGGAAAATGTGGAGAAAGGGTTGATGGTCTACAGGTACATGTAAACAATACATCAATACCCTGATGCCTGATTGGCCATCTATTCATTCATCACTACCTTGATTGCCTTGCTGGTATCAGTTAACTCATCTATTCCATGATTGCCAGACTGTGTGCCCAAATTTCACATTTTTCTGACCACCTGTGCTAGCAATGTCACCAGTTTGTAATATGGCTGACAGCTGCCAGAGGTTCAGGAAGGAGTGAAGTGTCAGAAGCAACAAGACACAGGTGAAGCGTGTGACCCTTGGCCATGTGTGTGATCCGTCACCACTGTGGAGGCGGTGTTAGCATCTCCGACTGTCCACGCTCACCAACCTCAGGCACCAGGAAAATAAGGATGAAGACAACGATGCGCAGCTGGCGTAGATCTTCGACACACAATCGGCTGATCGTGGTTGATGGCGTACGTAATTAAGTCACGTGTCACGAACAAATCACGGCTACGAACACACAGTTGTTACGATCGAACCACGTCCGCGTTCTTGCTAACGTCCTCATATTTTGTTACCTTAACCGTGTAATAACTCTGGGTGGTAGCGAGAACAGTAACAATTTGTGCGGTGTTCCTCCTTCACACTACGGGTCGTCTACCTCGGCCAGCCCCCCCCCCCCCCGTGTCTCCGCTGAATGACCTGCTTAGAATGAATTTTATCGCTTGCAACTCAAATTGGCTGACCTGGCAGTCTCAACGATCTTCTATATGAATTCACCAATCAAAGGGTAGCATCTTCAAAGTCTCTACCCTGATTGGTTCCTTCCCAGAGTTCGTATGACGTCACCAGGATGAGTTCATCCGATAACAGCCTTGACTCAGTATTGAGGTCGTGTACTAATAATTACAATATAAACTTGACAGTTCCGTATCGTGCCATCCAAGACGGTGCATTACTAGTGTGCCTTCTACAGGCTCAGTAAGGGTCCTTGACCCTGTAACACAACCTGATATTGAGCGTTGGCCGTCGTACCACATGCAGGCTCCAGGTGATGGCAGCTATGCACGGACACCTAGCGTGAGGGGCGTACGACCTGAGCGCTTGAGCTGCCCCGTGCACATCAACAC
>WNGS01166011.1:2603286-2649199 GCA_020271785.1 Procambarus virginalis | reverse complement strand
AATTTAGGTTGTTGCAGAGTTGCAATCTTTTACCTTGCCTGAGCCACGGTCCCCTCCAGCCCTTATGTCCATTATCGTGTAGCTTTGCCCCCCAGAGTGTTTGTCTTCTCTAGTAGTTCTGACGGATTATTACTATGGATAACATACGTGTTGTGAGTGACTCAGTGACGGGGAGAGGCTGTGGCGTCTTCTCCCTCTCCTCCTCTTCATTCTCCATCTTCCTTCTCTTAACTCTCCTTCTTTCTTCCCATCTCCCGATATCATTGACCAGTTAATCACTATGTATAAAATTTTAGGAAAAAAATTATATCTATGTTTATAAATATGAATTTCTGTCCGAGGTTGAAGGCTAGTCTCGCCCACCTTTTCACTATGATCGCTGTCGGATGCGTGCCTAACATGGCTGGATCAGGGTTGGCACTAGACAAATGCGTACTGCTAGGAATGGTGCCATTGGCAAACCCACGAACTTCTTGAAGATTTTGGAACCTGCTCGACATACTAAGAGACAAGATACGAAATAATATTTTTTTATACGAAAAAATAATTCTACTCATCATTCTTTGCCTGAAATAGGGCAAAATGTGTTCATAATGTTATGAACACAAGGTCCCGTCCCTCAATACAAACACCCTTGAGTTAAGGCATTCTTACAGTCACCTATCTTTAATGGCATTCAGACTGTTACAAAAAAAAACAACAACAGCAGAACGGCAAAGAGAGGAAGAACGACGGATAAAAACAAAGAACAACGGGGAGTGAGAGAAACAGAGACAGAGACAGACAATTAAAAATATACGACTACAGGAAAAACTGCTGCGAGATTTTAAACAGCTCAGTAACCAACCACTGACGTACGCATGACTGTAGAAGCTAAATATGAACATTCGACGAAAAAATGAAAGTAATATAGAAGCAATAAATAAATAAATTGATAATTAAAATTATTTTCCCTTTTGGAAACGTACTTTTTTTACGCTCTGTTTATATATATTTTTATATATTAAAGCTCGTGAAAGGAAACAAATATTTTCCGAAATGTTGGTGACCTGTAATTAAAAAGTTTCTTAATTACAGCGCTCTGTTTTTGTAAAAAAAATATTGCAATGAAAAGTGGAGCTAGTGCTTTCAGCTTAGTGAAAAAAACGGATTGAGAAAACTTAAAAATTATCATACGAATACATATTAATTAAGGCTAAGCTTTAATAAATAATTTTCAATGGGTACATGAAAAATTATACTAAAAAAACCGGTGCAATCTTTCATGTATCTGCAATGGCAGAATGTTACGATCACGCGTAGCGATTGTACGGCTGATTGTAATGATCACGCCTGCGATTGTGCGTCAGGGTTGTGACCTTCACTTGTTTGTGACGGTCGCTTTTAACGTTTAGTCGTGATGGTTGTAATAATTAGTCGTGATGGTTGTAATAATTAGTTGTGATGGTTGTAATAATTAGTTGTGATAAGATGTGATGGTTGTAATGATTAGCTGTGATGGTTGTAATGATTAGCTGTGATGGTTGTAATGTTTAGTTGAAATAGTTAAACGATTAGTTGTGATGGTTATAATAATTAGTTGTGATGGTTATAATAATTAGTTGTGATGGTTAGTAACAATGATTAGTTGTAATAGTTTAATTGGTTACTTGTTTTAGTTGTGATGATTGGCTGCGTTAGTTGGGATAATTACAATGATCAACGAAACCTCAACGATAATTAATGACAATAATTGTGGTGTTCAGTTGTGTGGCTTCCCTGTTGGTCCCTTCGTTGGCTAGGCCTTATAGCTTGGTCCCGTCGTTGGCTAGGCCTTATAGCTTGGTCCCGTCGTTGGCTAGGCCTTATAGCTTGGTCCCGTCGTTGGCTAGGCCTTATAGCTTGGTCCGTCGTTGGCTAGGCCTTATAGCTTGGTCCCGTCGTTGCTAGGCCTTATAGCTTGGTCCCTTCGTTGGCTAGGCTTTATAGCTTGGTCCCTTCGTTGCCTAGGCTTTATAGCTTGGTCCCGTCGTTGGCTAGGCTTTATAGCTTGGTCCCGTCGTTGGCTAGGCCTTATAGCTTGGTCCCGTCGTTGGCTAGGCCTTATAGCTTGGTCCCGTCGTTGGCTAGGCCTTATAGCTTGGTCCCTTCGTTGCCTAGGCTTTATAGCTTGGTCCCGTCGTTGGCTAGGCTTTATAGCTTGGTCCCGTCGTTGGCTAGGCTTTAGAGCTTGGTCCCTTCGTTGCCTAGGCTTTATAGCTTGGTCCGTCGTTGGCTAGGCCTTATAGCTTGGTTCNATATATATAATTATATATGTATATATATAAACAAAATAAAGTAATGCAAATTAGAACTGCCGGCATACAGAATTATCACATGTCTAACAACTCGCAGAAATATACAGGAATAATAAAAAGACATAGAACTAAAGGCACAGAACAAAAAACAGCACAGTACAACAATAATAAAAATATTTGTTTTGTAAAACACCTTTACAATTGCTACAACGGGAAGGGAGCACAATATAATTCAACACACATCACGCATATTCAAAAGTTACACAACATTCGCAATTACACAACCCTAATGAATTAGTACAGCCACACAACACGTCCGACAAGTATGTGGGTCCAAATGACACCACCAATGTACTCTCAACTTAAATATTCCAAGGAAAGGTTATGCAAATGATACGTATACAAAAAAACAAGCACACAAAACACGTGTAATTGCAAAGTAAAGCAGCCACAAAATGAGCACAAATACAGGTGCATCACTACGGGCTCACCATAGCCCGTGCTGCTTGGAGCTTTTTGTTCCAGGTAGCCAATCTTAAACAAGGTGCATCAAATACAGGTGCATCAAAGAACAGTAGCACTTAAAAATATATGAAGCATGTCAAATATATAACACAAAAAAAGCAAAGCCCACACAGTATAATCATCATATAGGTACAACAATTAAAGGTTACCATAGCAACAGAAATAATACACACAAAAGTAACCTACGTGGGGTACATACAACGTTAAACAACGAATCAATAGAAGTACTCGTACATGTGAAGCGGGAAATGATTGTCCATACAACAATTCATCTACAGCAACCATGCCCAAGTAGAATTAAATATACAAAGGTACCTTGCCCTGCAAATAACCAAAAAAGACTACGGCTCTTCACCGTGTAAGGATAACATTGTGTGCTTAGAAGCGCATGTCTCTGTTTTGGCAAAACAGCCAAGTGTAACCTAGTCAAACCAAATATAACCTAGCTAGACCTAATGTAACCTACCCAGACCTAATATAGCCTAGCCAAACCTAATGTAACCGAGCCAAACATAATGTAACCGAGCCAGACATAATGTAACCTAGCCAGAACTAATTTATATTAGCTAAATCTAATGTAACCTAGTTAAACCTAATGTAACCTAGCGTAACCAAATGTAACCTAGCCTAACCAAATGTAACCTAGCCAAACCAGATGTAACCTAGCCTAAACAAATGTAACCTAGCCTAACCAAATGTAACCTAGCCAAACCAAATGTAACCTAGCCTAACCAAATGTAACCTAGCCAAACCAGAAGTAACCTAGCCTAAACAAATGTAACCTATCTAAACCAAATGTAACCTAGTCTAACTGAATGTAACCTAGCCAAACCTAATGTAGCCTAGCCAAACCTAATGTAACCTATATAAACATTGCTGTAGCCTAGCCAAACGTTATGTAACCTAGCCAAACCTAATGTAATCTAGCTAAACCTAATGTAACCTAGTTAAATCTAATGTAACCCTCTTGAGGTTATCTTGAGATGATTTCGGGGCTTTAGTGTCCCCGCGGCCCGGTCCTCGACCAGGCCTCCACCCCCAGGAAGCAGCCCGTGACAGCTGACTAACACCCAGGTACCTATTTTACTGCTAGGTAACAGGGGCATAGGGTGAAAGAAACTCTGCCCATTGTTTCTCGCCGGCGCCCGGGATTGAACCCGGGACCACAGGATCACAGTCCAGCGTGCTGTCGCTCGGCCGACCGGCTCCCTAGCCAAACCTAATGTAACCTAGCTAAACCAAATGTAACCTAGCCACCCTATTGTAACCTAGCCAAACATAATGTAACCTAGCTAAACTTAATGTAACCTAGCCAAACCTAATGTAACCTAGTCTCAATCAATCATCATCTCGACATAAGATAACCTAACCAAATCTAATGCTGTGCATTATCCCAAGAAACTAAACACGTGCGTCTCATATTGAGTTACAGTGAATAAAAAATCTATAACATGGTTAGGAAAATTCATGTATGGGGTTTATCTATGACTAAAATTTATATACAATTATCTGTATGTGAGATTATTCAATATATGCAAATTTATATGCTTTATATAGGAATCCAACAATTTCCTTTATGTGTAACATTAGGAATATTGCCACTCCTGTGAAATAAAATTGTGAAGCTCGTTCTCTCGATTTGTTACTCCGTTAAAAATAAAATGGTTTTGCCCAACCAGAAGCGTACGAACCAAAACAACCGACTTCACCTATAGATGCATAAACAACATCAGTGTTATGGTAATCTAATGTATACTAATATTTTGATTGTAAATAAAGCCATGCAGTTAGAGTAATTTAATGGCTTTATAAAAAGCATTATTCCCCCTCCCCTCTCTCTTCACCACCTTTCTTCTCCTTCACCACCTTCCCTCTCCTTCACCACCTTCCCTCTCCTTCACCTCCTTCCCTCTCCTTCACCTCCTTCCCTCTCCTTCACCACCTTTCTTTTCCTTCACCACCTTCCCTTTCCTTCACCATCTTCCCTCTCCTTCACCATCTTCCCTCTCCTTCACCTCCTTCCCTCTCCTTCACCTCCTTCCCTCTCCTTCACCACCTTCCCTCTCCTTCACCTCCTTCCCTCTCCTTCACCTCCTTCCCTCTCCTTCACCACCTTCCTCTCCTTCACCTCCTTCCCTCTCCTTCACCACCTTTCTTTTCCTTCACCACCTTCCCTTTCCTTCACCATCTTCCCTCTCCTTCACCATCTTCTCTCTTCTTCACCGTCTTCCCTTCCGTATAAGGTGTAAGTTTTCAGTTATATATATATATATATATATATATATATATATATATATATATATATATATATATATATATATAATATATATATATGACAATGTCAGACCACGGAGGAAAAATGAAACAGGAATATACTTTCGTATATTAATACATCTTCAGAAGGAGTGACTCCTTCTGAAGATGCATTAATATACGAAAGTACTTAAGGAAATTCCTGTTTCATTTTTCCTCCGTGGTCTGACATTGTCACATTTTTAATCACGTGTTTATTTCGTGATACACACACACACACACACACACACACACACACACACACACACACACACACACACACACACACACACACACACACACACACACACACACACACACACACACATATATATATATATATATATATATATATATATATATATATATATATTATATATATATATATATATTTATATTGTGTGAGAACAAAGTGTGTAACGTCACTATGACGTCATCATGTTCATGTTTATAGCTTTTAGATACTATACTCCTGGATTTAATTACACTTGTAGAGTATGAAGCTTGAAATGTATAAAGCCACATCCATAATTCGCTTTCGTGCTATTACAGGTAAGATATAGCACCTCGTGGGACAGAATTACACCAGAATTTAGAGGTATGTTCCAATTTATTTTGGTTTTCATTGAATTTGTTTAAATGACGTATTGAGATGTTGCAAGACCAATTGCTGTTGCATTCTGGGTAGTTAAATTATCAAAGTGCGACACCCATGAGACAAGGCTATAGCCCGGTGGACGGTAAATTAATTAGTAAGAACCTTTCCAGGTGAGTTGATAAGAGTAGTGGACTTAGTAAGGTCTGAAAATCTTGTGTTATGTGTCCGGTAAATTGCCCCAAGGCTAGCGTTTCTTCAGCATATACGTTTAAACTTCTAGGGACTATCCTTCATTTGTCACTTAATAAGCTTATGCTGCCTCCAAGATAATCTGCCTTCACCTCCCAGGCTTAAGCTACCCCAGGGATAGTTCTTCTTCACCAGCCATTAATTTAATAGATAATTGCTTTTGTTATTACCGTACAAGTTTATTGATTTTGTTGTTAACTTTAAAGTTCCACGATATTGTATTTAACTTACAAGTTATGTCGCGAGGAAGGCCAACCAGTTGCCTTCCCATGGAGTCAGTTCACTGAAGGCGAAGAACCAAAGTCCGCGGAAACTTGAATAAACAATATTTGTCTGTAAAAATTAAGAATTACTAAGAAAACAATTAAGGGGCATATACAGCACAAGGAACAAAATGATAAAGGAATGGAGGCCCAAAACAATTCACTTTACAGGGGTGTTATATTTCTCCCCTGTTTAATGTTTATCGAATGATGTCTGGTGATTGCCAAACTCTAAATATCCTCGATCGTAAATTAGAGCTGAGTCAAACCGTTATTCGTATAGCTTCATGATCTGTGCGTACCCAGGAATGTTGGACCTCGTTATATGCAGCTTCTCGAGGGTTATCATCATGACTGTTTAACCAGAAAGGAAAACTTTGGTAAGAAGTTCTTATCAAAATAAAGTGCCAATCTCGGAAGAATATATAGCACTTAATAATATAGGAACACTACAGAAGGCCTACTGGAGCATGTTAAGCAAATTTATTAACATCTAATTGTTTTCATTCCAATACGTGACTAAATTATTTGTAAATCCTGTATATCGCACATGTAGTCCAAAGGGACCGAGTTCGATTCCTGGTCGTGACAGAAACAAATGGACAGAATTTCTTTCACCTGATGCCTTTGTTTACCTAGCAGTAAATAAGTACCTGTGAATCGGACAGCTGCTACGGGCTGCATACCGGGGATGTGTGTGTGAGTATAGGAGAAACATATGTACAGTAGTACAAATAAGAAAAATAGGTCGGGAGTCAGTACAATAATCAACTGACGGTTAGAAAAGCGGGGTCCAAGAGCTAACAGTTCGATCTTGCAGGCACAAATAGTAAAAACACCTGTGGAAACGCATGCACACTTGAGCTAACTGAACTGTATGTTTGACAAATCTTTCACCCTGTCCATGGAGGACAGAAGAAAATGTATATATGCTAGTTAGCATTGTAAATGTGTGGCCACGTCTGTGGTAGAAAATAATAATAAAAAAAACTTGATCTAAGAGCTAACGGCTTTATCATGCAGGCACAAATAGGTGAATGCACCATAAACCAGGGGTTAAAATTGGTAAAGAGTAATTTCAGGATTAAAATAGCTACCTGGAGAGGGCTTGCCTGTGGGTAAGTCGTCTCGGTAAGATTATTGGAAGCTCAGCCGATGGTAACGGTCTTTTCACTTACATGCAACATATTCTAAGAGTTCGTGTGCCCACTCATAATGCACGGAATACTTAGTGCACATCTTTATTACCAGTGCACGATTATGTACAAATTACCTGTACATAAACAAATCCACCAGTGCCGTGACGAGAATTCGAACCTACCTGTACATATCTTTGTAAAGAGCCTGATCCCTGGATAGCCACCTGCTTCTCTTATTTTGTCTGTACATGTGATTTCATAGCACCATTTTGTATTTAACTTCGCACAAACTATGCGTTTTCATTCCACGTTATATCCGAAAGGTCCGCCAAACAATTAAACCCGTATCGAAATCTTTGTAACTGTCCACAACTGAAAGGATTAAAAAAGTACGGTTCATTATTTTCATATCAAATCAATATTTTATTCACATGTCAACAAGGTCGATTATTACAATGTATTCTGCTGGCCCCTAGATTTATATGTATCACATTCCCTTGGCGCGTGCTTGAATTAAAAGGTTTAGGCTGGTGGATACCAGAGTATATAATCGCGATTGTCCTTAAACTGTAACATAGTCTTGTGTTATGACCTAGGCTATTCATGTTGATTTGAAATAGCCCAAGTTCATTTGCATATAAGAATCTGCATTTTAGACAAATAGAGAGTAATTATAGCATATTTAGCATCTTAGAGTATGCAAATATAGGTTAGTAGTAACTAAGTAAAAATAGGCGTATGCAAATTGACGAGTAAGGTTTAGTCTTGGGGAATTTTCATTTGTAAAGTGAATGTCTTTAATTTGATTCTTGTTCATTCTTATTCATTAATACTTTACATACTAAATGTCAATTATTAATTTATAATAGCAAATGCAAATCATCTTATAGGCATGTGTAAATTTAGTTAATGAAAAAATGAAAAGACATGTAATCTCTCACCTGTAATGTTTTAATTTAATTTAAGTTCCAAGGAGTTTTTAAGTTGTGTACTGATATGTAACTGAAATTAACATAATTCATGATAGGGTAAGTTAGCAACTAATTGTGTGTGAAGGTTAAGCCTTTATTAGACCTATAACTGTCAGCCTGTAGAAGGATACAGACAGCGTGGTACTTCTGCGTTGCCACGCCACTAGCAGAATTAAAGGAACAGACACACAACCTTAGTTTCAGTTAACCCTCGAGTATTATGTGAAAGATTTTTTAGTTAGCAATATTCCGTAGGATTGTAGATGATGGATTTCCCTACATAATTGTAACGTAAAGGTAAGGTTTAATGAATAGTTGATTCGCACTGAGAATTATTGTAAATGTGGCAACAGTGTGAGCTTGACTTGCTTTCCTGCCAGATATAACTCTGGAATAAATATATCTCAGATATAAAGTGTAAACTCCAGTGGAGCTTTGGCTCTTGAGGGGGAAGGATGATCGATACGGGATGTTGATTTTGATATTTATACATTGAGTTAATACACTGTGGTAGAGTCAGGAAGTCTTTCAAGTGATATAAAAACTGTTTTGTGTTTAGCTAGGATTTTACTTGGTGTGTTTTAATAAAAATTGCGGCCTCGATTCCTTATCCAGTATACAATGAAAGATTAATATTACTTTAGGCTAACAATTCCATAACAATTGGTCTTTGAGGGGAGAAAAGTAGTTAGTGGGTGAAAGAGCTGGAGAAATGGAGGGAGAGAGAGAAAGGCCTCTGTTCACCTAACAGTACAGAGTTACCTATGAGTTAAACAACTGGTGTGGGCTGCATCTTAAAGATAATCGGCCGAGTAATTATATATATATATATATATATATATATAATATATATATATTATATATATATATATATATATATAACTAACTGAAAACTCACACCCCAGAAGTGACTCGAACCCATACTGCCAGGAGCAACGCAAGTGGTATGAACAGGACGCCTTAATCCACTTGACCATCACGACCGGACAAAAACTGATGGTAGCCGAGGCTATTTAGCCCATCAGCCCGCCGGCACTCTGATGGTAATCTTGGGCATAGCATTTTATCAAATCACCTCATTCTTTGGGGCACACGTGAGGAACACAAATGTGAACAAGCCTGAATGGTCCCCAGGACTATATGCAACTGAAAACTCACTCCCCAGAAGTGACTCAAACCCATACTGCCAAGAGCCACGCAACTGGTATGTACAGGGCGCCTTAATCCACTTGACCACAATATATATTACATGATATACTGGCTTACAGTACTGGTAAGCCAGTATATTATCTATGCCGTGGGTATTAGTATAATATATATATATATATATATATATATATATATATATATATATATATATATATATATATTATAATATACTAATACCCACGGCATACATGATATACTGGCTTACCCCGCACTAATCTGGGGAGGGATGACAGGAAACCAATCCTTAACTAATTACGCCTGTTCACCCAATTGCAGTTGAGGACGTAGTAAAGCGACTGGCGGTTTGTGCTCCAGGGTAAACTTTATTTTCTTTATTAAATAATATACAGTATATAGATCATATTTACATCAATTTACAAGGGAAAATACTACATTTATATATTTATTTAACTATCAGTAAACCAATTTCCAATCATCATCGAGCTTGAGCGGTAAACCCCAAATGTTATATGTTATACTTGATCCTGCCTGGCAAGAACTTCAATATTCTGTCTACTGAGTAACCCTCCTTCTTTACTAACCCTTATTTTCTTCTACGACCCCAGGGGTCCATAATATTGTATTTTTAATTTCTTGCATTTTATGTCAATTTGAAACATTAAAAGCCTCATTAAATCCACTCTAATACTTGGATTGGGTTGAAGATATTCCATTTAAGACGGCCAAATGAGACAAAGATTAGTTAGCATGGGCGATAGCTGAACGAGGGGACAAAAGTGGAAACCGAGTTCCCAAACGAGACCAAAAACATATATCACAAGGCTGGTTTTGGAGCTAAGGTGAACAGTAAACAAGTGTATGATGTTATACTACCAAATATAGTTCCTAGAGTAGAGGAGCATATCCACTCTTTAGCTGGCAAGTAATATGGGCGAACCTTCATGTTAAATTTATTGCCCCAAAACAACGTGAGCTATTGCATCGCTATATTCATGAGACCCTTCCTACTAATGATAGGTTGTTGATGTTGGGCTTTAAGGACAACAATAGGTGTGACCAATGTACTGAAATTGAAATATATATGCATATATTTTATTTCTGTAAGCAGAAAGTTGTTCTTGTAAACTGGATTCGAGACACTCTTAAAGCTTTATGTGGACCAAGTATTAGAGTGGAGTTAATGAGGTTTTTAATGTTTCACATTGACATAAAATGCAAGAAAATTAAGAATACAATAATTATGTTACTTTCTGATTACATTTTTTGTGTTTGGATAGGAAGGCAGGAAGGTTACTCAGTAGACAAAATATTGAAGTTCTTGCGAGGCAGGATCAAGTATAACATTTGGGGTTTAAGGCTCATGCTCGGTGATGATATGGAAAATTTGTTTACTGAGAATTATATAAAATATATGTAAATGTAATAATCTCCCCTGTATTTTAATGTAAATTTATTCTCCAAATTTTGTAAATCGTTTAACGGAAAATAAGTATAACATTCAGGGGTTTTTAAAGATCATATTCTGTACTATTGGGAAACTTGTTCACTACGAATTGCAATGTATAATTGTCTTGTAAAACTTTTATATAATATAATTTATATTGTATTTCTTAAATAAAGATAAAAAAAAAGAAACTGCTTCCCAAAGCCCACATCAAAGGGATCTAATCAACGGTGTAAGCTAAGATGGCCAGCATGAAAGCTGCCTTTACAAATCTCATTAAGGAATGATCCAGGACCATATATACCACGTATGTCAGACCAATTCTGGAATATACAGCCCCATTGTAAAGTCCTTAACTTACCAAACGCAATACTAAGTTGAAGTCCATAAGTATACAACCAGTTAAGTCCCAAAACTAAGAGGAATGAGTTACAAGAAAAAGCTAAAGGAATTAAACCTCATATCACTGAGGCCAGATTAGTAAGCATGGGTGATGCCTGAACGAGGGGACAAAAGTGGAGACCGAGTTCCCAGACGAGCATTTAAGACAAAAACATATCAGTAGTGAACAAATGTAATCACAAAGTAATAAAGTTGTGGTGCCCAATAGGGGTTGGAAACCTGACCACCAGTTCAGATCTGAAACCTATATTTATGGGCAGCACAAAACGTCCACCAGACTGTGCGACACAGTGGTTGTTAGGATCAGGTTGGCTAGCTAGACACCAGGTCCCCAAAACTTGTCCTCTGTAGCCTAGTTCACGAACGCTCTGGCAGGAATTTCAGCCACCAAACATTGAAGCCCCTCTAACCGAAGCCTGACCAACAAACCCATCCAGTTGGAGTCTGATCCAAAAACCCATCTAGCTTGAGCCTAAACCTTCATCACTGTGTGCTTGGTCAACAAACCCCGCTGGTCAGAGATTGTTCTATAAACCTTACTTGCAGGGGGTTTTAGGCACAAAACCTGACTGTAGCCTTCATTTCAAAACTCGCCGGCAGGAGCCTTTCCCACTGAGGAAAAATGAAGCCTCACCTATGATTCGGTAAACCCGTTTTGACGTGATGAGAAATTTATTCCCTAATGGATAAAAATTGCAAAGAACCTCCCAACATGGCTCATGTAATTTTTGGATGTACACGTCATTTTTGGGGATAGAGTGTGTGTGTGTGTGTGTGTGTGTGTGTGTGTGTGTGTGTGTGTGTGTGTGTGTGTGTGTGTGTGTGTGTGTGTGTGTGTGTGTGTGTGTGTGTTCACCTAGTTGTGATTGCGGGGGTTGAGCTTTGCTCTTTCGGCCCGCTTCTCAACTGTCAATCAACTGTTTACAAGCTACTTTTTTCCACACCGCACACACACACACACACACACACACACACACCAGGAAGCAGCCCGTGACAGCTGACTAACTCCCAGGTACCTATTTACTGCTAGGTAACAGGGGCATTCAGGGTGAAAGAAACTTTGCCCATTTGTTTCTGCCTCGTGCGGGAATCGAACCCGCGCCACAAAATTACGAGTCTGTGTGTGTGTGTGTGCTCACCTAATTGTACTCAACTAATTCTGCTTGCGGGGGTTGAGCTTTGGCTCTTTGGTCCCGCCTCTCAACTGTCAATCAACTGGTGTACAGGTTCCTGAGCCTACTGGGCTCTATCATATCTACATTTAAAACTGTGTATGGAGTCAGCCTCCACCACATCACTGCCTAATGCATTCCATCTTTTAACTACTCTGACACTGAAAAAGTTCCTTCTTACGTCCCTGTGGCTCATGTGGGTACTCAGTTTCCACCTGTGTCCCCATGTTCGCGTCCCGCCAGTGTTGAATAGTTTATCCTTGTTTACCCGGTCGATTCCCCTGAGGATTTTGTAGGTTGTGATCATGTCCCCCTTTACTCTTCTGTCTTCCAGTGTCGTAAGGTGCATTTCCCGCAGCCTTTCCTCATAACTCATGCCTCTTAGTTCTGGGACTAGTCTAGTAGCATACCTTTGGACTTTTTCCAGCTTCGTCTTGTGCTTGACAAGGTACGGGCTCCATGCTGGGGCCGCATACTCCAAGATTGGTCTTACATATGTGGTGTACAAGATTCTGAATGATTCCTTACACAGGTTCCTGAACGCTGTTCTGATGTTAGCCAGCCTCGCATATGCCGCAGATGTTATTCTCTTTATGTGGGCTTCAGGAGACTGGTTTGGTGTGATATCAACTCCTAGATCTTTCTCTCTGTCTGTTTCATTAAGTATTTCATATCCTATTCTGTATCCTGTGTCTGGCCTCCTGTTTCCACTGCCTAGTTTCATTACTTTGCATTTACTCGGGTTGAACTTCAACAGCCATTTGTTGGACCATTCACTCAGTCTGTCTAGGTCATCTTGTAGCCTCCTCATAATTTTTGCATCGTCGGCAAACATTGAGAGGAACGAATCTATACCCTCTGGGAGATCATTTACACATACCAGAAACAGTATAGGTCCAAGGACTGACCCCTACGGGACTCCACTTGTAACGTCTCGCCAATCTGAGACCTCACCTCTCACACAGACTCGTTGTCTCCTGTTGCTTAGGTACTCCTTTATCCAATGGAGTGTGTGTGTGTGTGTGTGTGTGTGTGTGTGTGTGTGTGTGTGTGTGTGTGTGTGTGTGTGTGTGTGTGTGTGTGTGTGTGGAGATACTATTTGTGCCTGCAGGATCGAGGTGTTAGCTTTTGGACACAGCTTTTCTAGCCGTCTGTTGTCTGATGTACTTACTCCTGACCTGTTTTCGTCTATCGTATCTACTACATACGTTTCTCTCTCTCTCTCTCTCTCTCTCTCTCTCTCTCTCTCTCTCTCTCTCTCTCTCTCTCTCTCTCTCTCTCTCTCTCTCTCTCTCTCTCTCTCTCTCTCTCTCTCCTCTCACACACACCACACACACACACACACACACACACACACACACACACACACACACACACACACACACCACACACACACACACACACACACACTCTGAGTGCCCAAATGAGCCACAGAGCTATTAGAAAGAACTTTTTTAGTGTCAGAGTGGTTGCCAAATGGACTGCATTAGGAAGTGATGTGGTGGAGGCTGACTCCATACACAGCTTCAAGTGTAGATATGATAGAGCCCAATAGGCTCAGGAATCTGTACACCAGTTGATTGACAGTTGGGAGGCGGGACCAAAGAGCCAAAGCTCAACCCCCGCAAGCACAATTAGGTGAGTACAATTAGGTGAGTACACTCACACCACGAGCGTAGCTCTCATCCTGTAACTACACTTAGGTAATTAGGCGCTCAGGATGCAGTTGCCTAACTCCCAGGTACCTGTTTACTGCTTGATGAACAGAAGTATCAGGTGAAAGAAACTCTGCCTATATGTTTCTACCACGGCCTGGAATCGAGCCCGGGCCCATAGAACTATTACCCCCGAGTGCTGTCCACTCGGCCGCGAGGCCCTCTCAGTGTGTGTGTTTGAGTGTGAACATTGAACATTAGATATAGCTAAGACACCCAGTTTGCGAGAAAAGAATAATTTGAGGAAAGCTGTCACTAGGAGAAAATGTGCCAGGACTGACGCAGCTGCTGGACTGACTTGAGGCTTGACTGATCCAAAGTCATGTACTTTCAGTCCGCGTTCAGGAAACGAGGTGGTATAAAATGATTTCTTCATTATTGTTCCTCCTTCATGTTATTTCATTCTGATTATGTTAATTCTTCATCTTCGTCTTGAGGGTTTGGCATATCGTCGTTACACTGTTGCTGTGGCTGTCACTGGTGTAGGATCCTGATGTGTGAGGCTTCGGGCCACAAAGTATTTTGAGAGTTTCCCCTATAAATTAATGTAAATATAATCTCCAGTTTTTGTAAATCATTTAAAGAAAAATAAGTATAACATTTAGGGGTTTTAAAGATCATGTTCTGTGATAATGAAACACTTGTTCACTGAGAATTATAATGTAGTATTGCATTGTAAAACTTATGTATATATGATTTATATTGTATTTTCTTAAATAAAGATAAAAAAAGAGTAATTCTGGTGGAATTGTGACAGGACGTATATGCTTATTAATTAATTACTGATTAAGATTTGTGAGGAGTAGAGTATTTTGTTGTTTGAAGCTTGGGTGTACAAAGGGCGTTGTGGCTTGTTCTTGACCTGTCAAGTAGGGGTCCAGATACAGTAGAGGCAATGGATGTTGTGGTTTCGTCATGTTGAGAAACGTAGTTGAAGAGAGCCGACTCTGTTGATAATGCATTATCATCATCATCGTTGATAGTTTCATCATGGTCACTCCGCTAAACCTTGAACTCATATGGTCCTCTGATTCCTTGGCCCTTTGTAATGGCATGAATCTATCCTCAATTTTAAATGGTAAGGGTATAGTTCTTTACCAATGTGTGTTTCTTAAAAGGAAAGGAAAATGACTTGAGATGAGGATGCATGTTTTATGTGGCAGCATTGTGGTAGTTGGAAGGTATGTGGGAAGTTCAGGTTAGTAATGCCAAAATAAGTTAACATCTTCACTGTTTAATATAAAGAGTAAAAGAGAATTTCGTTAAAATATCCGTTTGCTTTAGATAAAAAAAAACATATTTCGTTATCAATATGACCACACTTCGTTATGTGAGATTACTTGAGAAGTTATTTCTTCCTTAGTATATTGTTTGTAAATTTAAATTCGCATATGATTTGCGCGACATTATGGGTTAAAAGATAAAAAAATGTATATCATATATTTTAACAATAGGCTAAATTGTGAATTGTCGATGCTTTTAAGGCGTGTTTCTGAAAAGAGCACATTAAGTGAGCATGGAAACTAACATTCATTTAAACCAATAATGTAATTTTGGAAAACATCTTTTCAGTAATAACCTGCTCAAAACAGTTTTCAAAGCCTGATACTCCAGACAATATATGAAGATTAACGCCACCACAAGTGATCATGCGTGCATGATGCTACTCACTCCAAACAATGCTCGAGTGCCCATTACCCGTAAAACCAAGTTTATTTAGGAGGAAATGACCCACAAAAGAATTCATGCAAACCATCAACAGTTTAGCAGACCATCAAATATCCCATAACAGCCGGGCTCAGACAGTGGCCTACTGGCTCTAACAGACACATCCACCCTCTATTTACGGCCACAAAAACCTATCATAACTCCTCGAGTGGGCAATTAAACCTTTAACGATCCTCTGCATGAATACGTGTGGTTCATACCAGGCGCTGGGCCTCAAGTCGCTTCTTGCAGAGACAACACAGCTCCACACAGGGAACTGATGGAATGACATCGTTGAGTTTCCTGCAGGGAATGTTTACATTTAACCTGAAAGACCGACGATCCTACTAAACGTAAATATATCCTGAGCCATAAAAAAGAGTAAATATATCCTGAGCCACACAAGGCGTAGAGAAAATATGTCCTGAGCCACACAAGGCGTAGAGTAAATATGTCCTGAGCCACACAAGGCGTAGAGAAAATATGTCCTGAGCCACACAAGGCGTAGAGTAAATATGTCCTGAGCCACACAAGGCGTAGAGTAAATATGTCCTGAGCCACACAAGGCGTTGAGAAAATATGTCCTAAGCCACACAAGGCGTAAAGTAAATATGTCCTGAGCCACACAAGGCATAGAGTAAATATGTCCTGAGCCACACAAGGCGCAGAGAAAATATGTCCTAAGCCACACAAGGCGTTGAGAAAATATGTCCTAAGCCACACAAGGCGTAGAGAAAATATGTCCTGAGCCACACAAGGCGTAGAGAAAATATGTCCTAAGCCACACAAGGCGTTGAGAAAATATGTCCTAAGCCACACAAGGCGTAGAGAAAATATGTCCTAAGCCACACAAGGCGTAGAGTAAATATGTCCTGAGCCACACAAGGCGTAGAGAAAATATGTCCTGAGCCACACAAGGCGTAGAGAAAATATGTCCTGAGCCACACAAGGCGTAGAGTAAATATGTCCTGAGCCACACAAGGCGTAGAGTAAATATGTCCTAAGCCACACAAGGCGTTGAGAAAATATGTCCTAAGCCACACAAGGCGTAGAGAAAATATGTCCTAAGCCACACAAGGCGTAGAGTAAATATGTCCTGAACCACACAAGGCGTTGAGAAAATATATCCTGAGCTTTACAAGGTGTCGAGTAAAGATATCCTGAGCTTCACAAGGTGGTGAGTAAAGCTATCCTGAGCTTCGCAAGGTGTTGAGTAAAGCTATCCTGAGCTTCACAAGGTGTTGAGTAAAGATATCCTGAGCTACTCAAGGTGTTGAGTAAAGCTATTCTGAGGTACACAAGATGTTGACTAAAGCTATCCTGAGCTTCAGAAGGTGTTGAGTACAATATGGGTTGAGGTTGTATCCTAAGCTACAAATGGTTAAGTAAAGGTGTTCTGAGCCACAAAAGTAATTTTGTATTGTATTTTAAAGATATGTAAAGATAAAAAAAAGTGTCCAGAGAGGGAGAGAGACTTTACCTCCTTCCATTATGAAAGAAAGTACCTCCGTTAAGCTTAAACTTAGCAAAACTTCTCTGAAAGGCGTGACGACTTGTGCATGTGGTTAATGGAGAAAAAGATTTTGTGAAAGTAATTACTTAATTAATTTTATGCCTTGACTAGGCTATGATTTTGTCTAATTTATTTTCTCCTGCATATTAACCACAACTGCGTGATTGATATCAAAGGATTTCAATTGCAATTTTAATGTATATACAGTTTATACAAAAGAGAATATATTATTTTTCCCACAAACTTTGCTGTTTTCGTTTCGATATTTTTTTTAAACCGGAAATAGCAGATCAGTAATATTAATAGATCTTACAGCTACAACCAGCGGATGTTGGGATGTGGACACACATACAGACAGACACAGACACAGACACACACACACACACACACACACATACACACACACACACACACACACACACACACACACACACACACACACACACACACACACACACACACACAAAGCTCAACCTTCCGAATATATGCAAATATTAAAAATGTGTTCGGTCGGCGTCTCCTTCATTTGCATAAACTGTTGGTTTATGTAAACTAACAGTGTATAAAAGGGGTTAAAAAGTAGAAAGATATAAACAGAAAACTTATAACAGGTAAATTATGTATTATTATAAAAGGTTTTAAGTCTCCTGATAAGTCATAATACGTTCTTAGTCATGATAACAATTCCGTTTCTTGTAGTANCGCAACCTCTATTTTTTTTTTACGCAATCACACATGTGATTGGAGACTTATCGACAAGTAGCAATATAAGGGGACCCTTACCCAAGCACTGCATTTCGTGGCAAACACAAATGTATTCACAATGCATCCTCTTATTAGGGATGAAAATGGCTTGTATTGTTACAGGTATAGACGAGCACGTTTCATTAACATCTCCCGCTTAGCTTATACTTCCCTAAGTGCAGTATTACTGTCTTATTTCACCTGAATAATTTGCATCTTAATGATTCTGGATTATGAAAACGTCAGCCAACCGGATCTAACAACCTGGCCTGCTCTAATGAAACCCGCGAGTCTCCCGATGATTGCAGAGGAGAAGCATCAATGCCGTGTCGGCATGGTGGGGGGGGACGATGCGGATAATGCCGCTCGGGAAGACTAGGAATGAGAGAGGCATCAATGCTGTGTGGTTATGGTGGGGGGAGGTGGGGATGTTGATAATGCTATTCCAGAACGATAGGAATGAGAAAAGCGTTAATTCTATAAGTTGTTGTGTTGGGGTACGACGCTGATAATGCGGTCCCGGAGGAAAAAGAATAAGGGAAGCTCATCAATTGTGGCTATGCGGGGTGGCGACGATGCTGACATTGGCGCTCTGGAGGAAGAGGAATGTGTGTAGTGATGAATCAGCACCTCACGATTGGACAAGCATAAATTTTGAAGTAATTTTGCGTAACCATATGCGTCTGAACTTACGCAGCGCACTTAATATATCGAGGCCGATGCTCATTAGTCATAGAAAGTTAATATTATGCGTTTTAATTTGTAGTAAAATACTGGAATACTGCATGGACTCTGCTCGAAAGCGTTAAAATTGCGGTGCATTGAGAGGACAGGTTGAATGAACAGGGTACTTTAAATGCGTTCATTCATTGACAAGTATTCATCTGACACCGTAATGGCGAGACCATTAGGTACCGAATATAATCAAATAAAACATATAAAGCACTAAAACTCAAATAAGGAATTTTATGGTGAGATAATACATATCAAGTTCTATAGCACATTCAAAATAATTATTTTTATGAATTAAAAAATCTAAATAAAATATTCCTTTCACTTGAGAGGTAACTTTTCTCTCCAACATGAGTAAAGCCTAAAAAATTATGGAATTATTTCCATCAAGTTTCCCCCAGGTGGGGACACTCTACCAGCATGTGTCGCACACTCAGGAACGATGGGTCACCTACAGTCTTTGGTTTATTCAGTGTCTAATACTTTGTCTATACAGTATTTTGATGTACTAATATTATATAGTTGGATGAATATGCTAATCTATTTTAAAAATTTTATGTTTCAATATCCAAGACGCGTCACCGAATCCTTATTCGTGATTCTTAACTTAATTTGTGGCATCCTTTCAATTGTATTCAATATCATTAGAAGGCAAGAGAGAACTGTCAGAAGTGAAACTACCACTTTCCCTATGAATTCACCAATAAGAGTACAGTATTAGGAAACTTTCCTTAAAATTATATACTAAAACTCAAGCGAATCCTGACGCTCATGACAAAACCAAACCGTGAAGCATAACAGTAATCTCTATACTAACAGACTATTCAAAAGATATCATCATCACAATCATAAAATTATAGGCTATTCACGATCACAAAATTAGATGGTTCCAGTCGATGTAAGATACAATATTTGATCTAAGACTCTCGCTCAAAATCCTGGTCAAGTAACAATGATTTCGCTTATAATCTAACTATGACAGGAATTGTTTTCCAAATACAAATGGAAAGAGCCTCCAGGGTATGGAAAACGAATACTGCCAATTAGTCCTTGTGTTTTTCTATTGCTTTGAAAAACTGCATTTTATTCTCATCCTTCTCGTTAGAGGAATTCATTGTGATGATATTCTTACTTCCCGTTTATTTAATTGATAAGAAAAAAGTTTAGTGAATGAAATTTTAAAAATCAAGATTTTTTTCAAATTTGACAATACCTTCGTGCATCAAAGTCGCCGTAACATTTTTGTCACTGTTTCATTTAAATTAAATTTACCATTTTAAATTGAGAACATATGTAAAAACAAACCCCGAGAGCGAAACGCCTAATTAAACAGAAAATCAATCTACGGAAGGAATAAATATAAACAAAATACGCGAAACTATCTCAAGATGCGGCCATCGACATATGCAACTATGGTATAACGGCACACAAAATCCACACAAAAGCAGAAAAATGTATCTTCAAATCAAAACAAACCAGAGCTAATGATAAATATTCATTACAGTATAATCAATGAGCCTAGTCGGTAAGAAGCCTCGTCCCTCAGGGTATAGTATTTGCCCCAAAAAGATTTTTTACCCACATATCTGACATAAAAATATAGTAGAATTTGTAGTCTTTCTGCCATGGAAAAAATATGAAATTAAAATTTAAATTAAATATACAGAGCATAAACCCGCCAAATTGGTTAAGAGAAAAAAAATAACCAATAATCCCAACAATCTAATCTTATACTTAAGAAACACAATATAATAATCACAAATGAAAACGAAGATAATAGGATAAATAACAATTATTTATTATGGAGGCCGGCACTGTGCCTTTTGTAGATAATTACTGTTATCTGAGCCAATCATAATTTTTAATGCAATTGTACTTTCTAAACTGAAATATTATTGCACAGTAATGACCCTCTCTAAGACTTGACAAGTTGGAGACCTCGAAAATGTGGGATAACATTAACTGCGTGCATTTATTCACCTAAGCTATTGGGAAAGCCTAAAATTCCTCATTATATGCCAACAAGTAAACGCGACAAAGATGTGTCATGATCCACACCTAAAAATACAAGAAGGTTTCGATTCTACAAGCTTAAATAACGAGAAAGGAGGCATTACTGTCCCATTGAAAAGTTGGTTTGCAATACGAACACCAAACAAATATTGCATAAAAGGAACAATTATCTTCAATAACATCCCAGTAAATAGAAGAACTACATCGAGAGGTAATTTGACATTCATTCATTAGTCATTCAGTCAATAACTGTCTGAACACCTAATAAACCTACCCCCTCCCGCTCGATAAATATGGCTGCCCAAGACCGACATTCATTTATTTAAATCGTGAGCTACGTCGTCTTGGTGAGCAGTCTTGGTCCAAATCTTGCCACGACAACAACTAGCTCCAGCAGCATCATTTTCCACTTGGCCGAGAAGGGTTGAGGAATACTCTCTTCAATCTAAGACTCCTTGATCTGGAGCACATGTAAGTCTTATTATAGTACATGACCGCTCTACTGTTTTACCGGGATTTTCCTCCTACTACACGTGAAATCTTAAGAGAAAACGGAGACTAGACGAACTCACCCCAGGTGGAATTACCATCCACACGCCCAACACTGGAATTCCTTTAATTTAATATCGCGGTATGTACTGGGTGTTTCTGGGACAAATTAATCTCGGGTGCTTACCCTTCATTGACACATGATGTTGGAGACTAAATTAAATACGTTATCTAAATTTGGATTAGATAGAAAGGATATATATTTTAAAGAAAAATTTGTGCCTGAACGTCCTATTCCTCTTAAGGGGCCAAGAGGGTTCGAAGATGAAAGTTGTTCAATGACAACCAAAATTTTTTGTCTAGGTGTATATGAAAAGGGTTGCAATTGGTCCACGTTTCAGTACGGTAGCCTAAATAGAAGGATTTTTTTTCAACGAATATTACATATTTTCAAATGAGTTCAAACCTTTCACCTTTTCAGATATAATCATTCTATGACACTTTTCTGACACATTACCGTATAATAAAGGATATGTAGGAGGGGATTTTCCAAAACATCTTTTGTTTTCCTAATACAAAGAGTCAAATTTCCCCCCAAAATTATGCAAATATATCTTGTTTATTGCTATTTATAAAATCAATAAATGAACTTAGGAAAAAACGCTTGCTTCAGATTTTAGAGACAAACTTTACATATAAGGTGTAAGTTTCATGTAAATTGAATAAAAATGAAAGAGTACCAACTCATTTATGTTATTTGAAAAATAAATCATTAAATATTTAAATCTAAGGTGCTGCCATCTGTGGCTAAGGTTGACATCAACTAATTTCCTGGCCCCCTTGGCACCCTTACAGATAGGCTTACGTGTCGTCAGGTGTACAAGTTTCATGCAAATCGTCCGATAAACAAATAAGAAAAATAAATTGAAGAAAAACAAAAAAATCTTTTTTTTAACTCAATTTTTTAATAAAAACTAATTATATATTATGGTGGTGGTATCCCGGTGGTACCAGGGAGTTTAATGTATGCTATTGTGATAGCTGAGAGTCATAGACGTGATTTCAGTTGGCACTTGTGTTTGATAATCGTTTTGACCATTTTTGAAAATTTTTGACACATAATTAATATTTTTTCTCCCTTCCTATTTGTGCTACAAGAGCGTTAGATTACTTTTGATAATGTTCTCTGAAATAAATTCGGAATATTTGGTAACTTCAATACAATGATATTAATTTAACTTAATCGATTACAGGATTGGTATCTGGGAACATGGGACGAATAGGTTTTTCCTTTAATAAAGAGGGATTGTTAAATTACACGGTTTCTTGTATATATAACATTAACAATTTTGTAACTAGCGTCAAAAAATTTTTTATTTGCTTAGCTAAACGAACTAGAGAGTTCAGTTTCTTAACCGATTATGTGCCTCTGTAATCCTTTACACCACCGCCCACGGGATGGATATGGGGTGCATAATAAAGAAATTCAAATTGAATTCTTTAATTATTATTTTGTATAATGTTCCTTTAAAAGCTAACGAGGAACGTATCCCAAGCGGGAATTCTAATGAGTTGTTACAATACAGAGACTAGTATTTTTGTTTTGTATTCTTCCCAAATAATAACTCTCAGCTCGTGTTCCTATCACCAGCTCGTTAGTGGGTGATAGGATATCGTAATCCCAGCTGTAAACAGCCCAAGATAATCAGGCCATCCCTGCTGGCTTGGAAGGTGCAGCAATCCACGGACTGGCATGAAGCTACGTACTGCAGATAAGTATGGTGCATAAACAAGAACGCTGATGAAACAACAAGAAAATATAAGAAATATTGTGAACACACTTGAATTATAAAAAGGTAGATAAAAGAACTAAATAAAGTATGACTGATAAAGAAGCCATGACTCCATTAAAATACTCAAAATACTTCCTTCTCATCCCGTTACCTCTCTCCCATCCTCTCCACCTATCGCTTCTCCTCCTGTAACAGCATTCACTTTTGCAGTAATGATAAATAGATTCTTTTCTTATCCGCCCTCTATCAAAATCTCCCCACCGCCTCTCTTCCCACCTTCCACCTTCTGCTCTCCTTCCCGTCTCCAACTTTCTCCCCCTCTCTCTCTTGTTATGGACTTACCTTAGCCATCATTTTTGTCAGAATAGCCTGCAAAATTTGTATACGTAATTTGAATATAATTTGCTTATAAGACAATTAGTGATTTATTAGCGACTACACTAAGGGGGGCACTGTATGCAATTTCATCAATGTGTGTAAGCAAATAGGAGATAAAAATACATAATGATAGCTGCAATTGATATATCAATGAGCATCATTTTGAGGCAATGGGGTGACTTGAACGTGACTTGAAACGCGTACCTGGTGATTCCCAGACACCTGTTTTAACCCATTCAGCCACGATCTCAAGGGCGTAAGGGTGTGAACGTAAGGTGTTACTTTTAACTGATCCCAACTGAGGCCAGTGTGAAGGCGGCCGACAGTAAAAATCCTGTTTGGGCTTCATTTCGAGACCTCCAGAACCTCCCAGTGAATTCAACCATTGTGATTTCTTTGATATAAATACATAATATATATATATATATATATATATATATATATATATATATATATATATATATATATATATATATATATATGTATATATATATATATATATATATATATATATATATTATATATATATATATATATATAGTAAAATATTGTGCCCAGAATACCACTGCTCGCTTTAATGCCGCAGTGCCCCTTTCAGTGTAGTTAATTGCTGCATATATATTTCTGTATAAATAATTATTTATATATACATACACATGTGTGTGTGTATGTGTGTGTGTTAAAATAAGAAGTTGCGAACAATTATTTCGCAAATATATGAATTTTTAATGCGTGTAACAAGCGCCAAACTTCAGTGTTCACAATTGAATGCTGGCCTCGCAATGAGCCAAAATTTAATATTTCTCGGGCTTTTATATATCAGGTCACATGAATTTCATAACTTACATGCCTTTCACCGAGATGGCGAAATTAAATATTGTATCAAAATTCACAAAACGGTGTAATATTGTAACTATCAACGTCTTAACAGGCGATTGTGTTATCTGTTTATAATGATTATATATATATATATATATATATATATATATATATATATATATATATATATATATATATATGCAATTTACGATCACAAAACACTGATCATTTATGAGGAAAATCCAGAGAAATGTGAAAGGAAGTGAACGTTTCGGCCTGATTAAAGTCGATGTCAACACCAGACTCAAATTTATCAGCCAAATTTGGAGTCTGGTGTTGTCAACGGCTTTAATCAGGCGGAAACGTTCACTTCCTTTCACATTTCTCTGAGGATTTTCCGCATACATACATACATACATATATATATATATATATATATATATATATATATATATATATATATATCACTATATACTCTTTGACCCGGCCAGGATTCGAACCCTGCCGTCCAGGATCACCCTAAACGTACACAGTACCGTGACCACCGCACCAATGATCGTCTCGATCATAGACGATCATTGGTGCGGTGGTCACGGTACTGTGTACGTTTAGGGGTGATCCTGGACGGCATGGGTTCGAATCCTGGCCGGGTCAAAGAGTTCTTAGTGATATATGGCTTGCGCGTTCATGCAGCTTTCTCACATATATATATATATATATATATATATATATATATATATATATATATATATATATATAATTGAAGAGTTAATGTTCTTGTTTTCAAGCCTGGGCTCACGATTTAGCCAGGGTAAAATCTGATGTGGTTTTGCCTAAACCGAAGAGAATACCTCTAGGCTTTAATTTATGGAGCTCGATGCTCATTAGTACGATGGTGCGTCAATATTGCGGTGCTTTTAATTGATCCCAAGCACTTGAATTCTGAGGCTGTGGTCATAAGCGTTAAAAATTTTTGTCCATTGTGACGACAATTTCTGATATCCCACTTAAAAGAAAACTTTAATATCATACACTTTTTCTCATTTTAAAATTGATAGCTTATTCCTCAAAAGCGTTTTATTAATTTTTATTAGCTTCTTTTTAAGTTGTTAAAGTCAATGCACGTGGCAAGTATTTAACTGTTACCAGTACATGATTATGAACGTTTACACGCATACGTGAATGATTCGAACAAACTTATATTGAAATACATTGATGTTTCCTAAAATAAAAATTTAAACAATTAGACTGTATAAACAAATTCATAAGATTAGTTCTGAACAGTGTTCAAGATTAAAGGAAACCTGCTGACAAGCCAATCAGCTAAGGCAGTGGTCTTGATTCTAATCTCTTGGCTGATTGATTTCAATCCTATAATAATAAACAAAAATCTATGGTTATTTCGCAGTAGCATCGAAAAAATTGCCTAATATGCAACTGGTGAAGTGTGAAAAAGAGTATGGAAAACAATTATTTTTCCGGAACACTGAACATTATATCAGAATTTATAACCCTCTCTAAAGTCAATACACAAGAGCATCGATAAAACCGGTTTCTCAGACCACGGTTAAGATTGTAGTGTGTGTGTTCGAGAGGGGGGGGGGGCAGCCACCCTTAGCACGTTCACGCCTTATCAGGAACCGACACCTTCTGGCGTTTCCCCTGAAGATTAAAAGCTATTTAGGAGGCTTCATATCACGGCGGGAGAGATGGCAGGAATTCTAATATGCCAAAAGCAGGGAAATGCATTAGCACCTATTCGCTCTTGACTGGAAATGCACCCAAAATTACTTTTTTTCGGTTAACGCACGTGGGATAAATTTTGCTCATGCACATTAAATTTTTGTAAAGCAATTTAGGCATTATCTTCACTCATTGTTTTATCATTCAGCTTTTAAAAAAAACCTATATTAAAATTTGTGTGTTAAATTTCAGCTTATTTCAAGTTCATAAATTCTCATTTCCTGTGTTCAATTCACTAACACAATAATCTTCCGGTATTTTCATTTTGTTAATGAAATTATTGAACTGAATTGACAGGCTGTCGGAACAATACATTATGCCTTCAGTAATAGTCTATATTGGTGGGGAAGAGTTTAATATGAGTTCAGGTTGACTAGTTTAGTAGGTACCACAACGGAAGTTACTAAACCAATATGAAAAAGTCAATCCAAACAAATAAAACAATTAGCTTAACAACTATTGTGCGAAAATGGCTTGAATTGATAATTGCAAAAGCCATTCGTCATCATCTTTAAAAACAGATAAATAAATGGTTCACAACATCATTTCAAGACAATCTAGATAGGGTTTTGAAATTATGAAAAAACTGACAAATGAGGTTTAATACTGACAAATTTAACTTAAGGTTTTGAGGCTAGGTAATGATGAAAGAGTTACAAGATATCATCAGCTGGGTGGTGTTGAGATTGCGAAGTCTGATTGTGAATGGGATCTGGGAGGTCATGATTAGTAAAAATTTCAAGTACAAAAATCAATGCATAAATGTTCGAAATGAGGCACATAGGATACTGGAATATATTTCTAGAAGCGTTAGCAATAAAACGCCTGGTTTTATTCTTCAGCTCCACCTTGCTCTTGTTAGGCCCCATTAAGATTATGGAGTTCAGTTTTGAGCCTCCTATTATAGAATGTTCATAAATTTACCTGAGCGCGTTTAGCGAAGGATGACATAGCAAATCACACACAAATTATAAATCTTCCATATGAAGTGAAAAAGCCTAATTTACATTCTTTAGTAATGCGAAGAGTTTAGAAGTGACAATTGAAGTGCAAAAGTGAATGAATGGGCGTAACAAAGGGTTACTAATAAGGTGTTAAATATCAAAACAATGGATATAATTGGATAAGGTTAGATTTAAGAAAACCAGGATAAATACTGTATTGGTTTGGAAACAAAGTTGTTGATTTGTGGAACAGTTTACCAGGTAACAATAGACGTGGGATAACTTGATTGTTAACTGGCCTGCCTGTATTTCTTCCAAATTTGTTTAAGTGTTGACAAAGTACTTTAGTGACCAGAAATACTGTATAATTAGTGCAGAGTTTGCACGACTTTTATTACAGCAAATTGGCATACGTAATTGCATTATACCTATGTATAATATTTATTAACTAGATTATTTGAGTGCATATAAATGTTTATGATAATGATACGTGTTAGTTGCGTTTGTGCAAAACATTATATTAGTCAGGACGCTTAAACAGTTTAAACCATTAATATTTCAGTAAATGTGCCATTTTTCAGAGGATTTTACATTATTTATATCGCTTAGAAAAGCAAAGGATATCAGTTGTGTAAACAATCAGAACATTGAGAGAGAGGCCTGGATGATGTACATTAAATATTCTGCAATTATGAATTGCAGGAAAGACTTCCAGGAAGTATTTTTCAAATTAGAAAGGATGAATGAAACTCAAGTTCTCGTGGCTGCCGAATGGAACTTGGAAAGCATCAGTTCATATACAACTGATCCTCCATAAAATTTAATACCTATAGCGGCTGTGGACAGTATGTTCAAAATTACGTCCAAAAAATGCTACGTTTCATACTATTAAATTTTGTAGAGAAAGGATACAACAATCAAACCTATCTTCTTAAAGGCCTTGGGTATATATTGAGTTATTCTTAAGAGTGTGTCTGTAAGATACAGATTTGCTCATTAAGGTACAGGACAAGTTAGGTTAGGATGAATATAAGGTTGTTCCAGTTTTTGTTAATTCTGACTTGATAGTGCAACACAAGTCTCTAAATATACGATATAAGCACAAGTAAGGAATTACGTATCGTTCTAAGCCAGTATGACTATATAACACCTGGAAGGAATATGCTGACAGAATAAGAGCTAGAATATAAGTACGGAGTAAAGGGTGGTTCCCCAAACATTTGGACCATCGGAGATAAAACCATCTGACCCTGTAAGAAGCGAGGCTGTCGCTGTACCAACCAGTCTCAATCATATGAGCAGAATAAACAGAATAAAGCTTAAGTGTCAAGGTAAAGCTTGTTGAATTACCAGTCTGGATTGACAAAATAATAAGAAATAAATTATAGTTGAAACATAAGATGATCACCATAATAAAAAATATTAATTTAAATTTAAATAAATTGTAAAGGAAAATATGATTCATATAATCATGTAAAAATAACTTTGATCTGTCATGTTCAAAATGGAAAATCTAGAATATAAAATACATAATTTTAACAATGCAAAACAAGAAATGTTGCTCATTTAATATGGCTCAGTTGTTTTTCCAATAATATTCAACATTGTGTTGTCTGGAATTTATGTCATCATTAACACTGTCAGTTTTTGGAATATCCAATTAAAAGGAAGTACAGTAGTTTATATCTCATAAACATCCATCTGTTCATTTTATGTTTCAATTCGCTTTATTTAAAATAACATTTAGCAAAAATGTAATATTGAACAGAGTATAAATATTTATGTAGTTACAGGATAACATTTGCTGCTTCTGATTCGGAAGAAAAGAAATATCCTATATTGAAAACTGAATATGAAACTATTCATAGTAACATTGCTGAATATTAACCTAGTCTTGTCGAATCAAGAACGTTTAAGTAATATTAGTAACTCGCATAACAATAAAATCTCCAGGAACGTTGTAATTTGAACGGAGAAGTCCTAACCCTAGCCTTAGATTTGGGAAAGTTAGGTGGGTGTTATAGATTATGGTTGATTGGGAGATTAAGTAAATTTCATTAGAACACAAGAATTAAGGAAATTGAAATAGGCCTATTAGCCGATACCTGGCAACTCCTATTTATATCCACCCAAACACATTAACATATTTCTAACCTGCTCTTGAAGGAAAATTTGGGTAGGTTATATGACCTGTATTGATTGAGGTTGATTAAGGAATGTCAAGTATCAATCAGGATTGATTAGGTCAACAAGGTTAAGTGGCTTTTATAGACTAGAGTTGATTAGGGAAGGTTAAGCGAGTTATAATGATTAGGGTTTATTGCTTGTGGGCTTTATAGATCAGGATTGATTAGGGAAAGTTATTTAGATTAGTATCGATTCGTAAGAATGTTATACATATTAGAGGTGACTTTGAAAGATTAAGTGGGTTTTATATTTATAGACTAGGGTTGATTAGCGATTAATGAATACTGCAGATTATGGATAATTTGAAGAGGTTCAGTGGGCTGTATAGATTAATTAATTTAAGGAAGTGGTTGTATATACAGTACTAGGGTTAATTAGGAATGTTTAGTGGGTTTTATACATTAGCGTTGATAAGGGTAGATTAGGTGTGATGTATTGATCTGGGTTCATTTGGTTATATTATGTGGATTTCAAGGAATAATACACACAACATTGTATGTGTGTTGCTCCCATTCCATGAGAACAGGCTAAATATTTACACTACAAATTACTTGTAAATGTTTATCTATTGAGTACACCCTTTTATGCAATAATAAATAATTTTCATAATCAGTAATACTGTACATTATTTATTACAATGGTAAAACAATCATAAAAACTTAATATATATATAATTTGTATATATAATTAGGATTACTGGGAAATAGAATTGCATTAGGCTACTATATTACTAAACTTAAAACTAGCTATTAAAAGCATATATCTTAAGTACCGAATAATGAACACCATAGCCAGACATTAAACATAAGAATTAAGGAAACCACAGATGGGCTACTGGCCCATACGAGGCACCTGCTTAATCTAACCTACGCTCGAAACACTTAAGTGACCCCCACGTCTACTATGTTACCTAGAAATCTGTTCCACAAATCAACGACTCTGTTTCCAAACCAATATTTATCCTGGTCTTTCCCAAACTGAACTCTTTTTGGCAGACCAAAATGAATGAAAACTCTTGACAGACTAAAATAAATGAAAACTCTTGACAAACCAAAATGAATGAAGCTCGAACCTCAAAAATTCTATATTTCATACGTACATTATCCCTGTTTCGCCAGGAATAAAAATTATAAATGTGGATCATCGTCTTTCATTGGAAAAAATGGCAATTCACGTCACATCTGCCTATCTTAGTGTATATAGGAAAATTTAACTATTCCTTCAAAATCTACAGGCAAGTATACGTTAATGTCACAATAATACAAATGAAAATACAGTAATAATTTTACAAATATGAGTTACAGTATTAATTGCAACAGTATTTACAGCACAATAAAAATCATTACTGTTTATTCTTTAATTAAACCATAAACATAAAATATATAATACAATAAACATTGATATTTATTGGCCATGGATTTTTAATTCATTCCTTGTTAAGTTGTTACAAAAACCGAAGTTACTTTTATGATTTTAAGTTTACAAATTATCTTAGGCCTTTAAAGTGTTCAGAATGTTAAATAATAATTTAATTGTATAAACATCTCTTTCAAAAAATAATATTTACGAAAATCATCATTCAGAAAGATAACTTCCATACAACAGCATGTTAAACGCATTCTTGTAAACAAATAAAGAGAGTAACAGTATCACCAAATGTTTCTGCTTTATACTGATGCTACTTAATTGTTCTCCACGGAAAATTAGACGGCTTGCATCTTCATTTATATGGAAGTTCCTTACTTTATCAGGAACTTAGTTACTTATCCGGAACTTCGATCGACCGACCTTACCCATGATCACTGCAGGTTAAATTAGGTTGGCAACCACGGCAAGCGAAGCATTTTCACATTGACATCGACACTTTATTATGATAGCCTAATGGAACGAGCACACTGAATCATCCCTTTATGGGAAAAATACAATATCACCGTCATTGTGCTTCATGTTTAAGTTTATTCCTCAAACTCTACATGCATTTTTGATTCTATTACACGCATCTTGGAAAATTACAAAAATATGTTTATAATTCCAAAAACACTTGTGCAATCTGTTGTAAACCACATTTTAGCTTTACTGTGTAGGCAAACTGCACAATAAACTACAGAATAAACATCACATAAGGCTCTCTTAATTAGTATATATATAACTGTCGTGATGGTCAAGTGGATTAAGGCGTCCCTGTACATACCAGTTGCGTTGCTCCTGGCAGTATGGGTTCGATTCACTTCTGGGGTGTGAGTTTTCAGTTGCATATAGTCCTGGGGACCATTCAGGCTTATTCGCATAGTATATATATATAATGTGACAGTGTCAGACCATGGATGAAGAATTGCAACAGAAATTTCATTAAGTATTTTCGTATATTAATACATCTTCGAAAGGAATGATTTTTCAAAAATTTTCAAAAATCTTTTCTTTCAAACAAAAAAAAAATAAAAAGTGTAAAGCCGATATGAATATATATAAAACTTTGAAGGGATAGGAGGCATACTAAGAACTGGAATATGAAGGTAGAACAAAAACTTGGATAAGAGGATTTCTGAGGACAGCGAAGTCACTCATTTGAACTAAGGATCGAATACCAATTTTGTAAGAAGCAAGGTCTACACCAACTAGTGAAAGTGGATGGACTTATTGTGTGAAGGTAACAATAGGAAATTATTAGGAGAAAGCGCCAAGCCAGTGTGATTATACAACAGCTAAAATGGTATAAGAACAAGGACTGACAATAACTGAACGAACTTGCAAAAAGCGAGACCAACATCAGGCGTCACTCTTCACTGCACAGTGCCATCCAAAATATGCCATACTTTTTTGTTTGCATTTTGTAAAGCCAGGACCCAAAACAAATTAAATGGATATAGATATTTTCTGTTATATGATTCTCTTATTTTTGGTTCAATCTTGTAGAAATTTTCATGAATATTTAAAAAAAAATGATTCAACTTTTGCAGTCAAAAATATATTAATATAAATTTTCTGCACGTACAAATATATTTATAAACTTTTCATACATACTTTCGTGTTTCCTTTTCATGACTAAATATACCACCTAAGAAAACAATCTGATGCACTATAAGTGTTTATTTTTCCGATATATCGGTAGCAGCATAATATAGTGGCCTTTTAGTGGCATTAGTGGCTTGGCTGCTGCACGTAGACTTATTCTCTAAACATAAACAATAATCAGTACAATATTTTAACAAGATCTTCTCTATACATATATTTCATGATGTGGTACAACGAATATTTTCATAAAAAAACAGGAGAGACGGAAGAGAAAGGTAGTCATGGAAGATCAATCAGATTTTGCAGGAAGGGGTTGGGAAAGGTCCGGAGGACTGGTGCAGAGGACGAGATCTTCAACGGAAGGAAAATACGTTTCGAGTAAAGAAAGGAGTGTAATTTGGTTCTAAAGGAAAGGAAAGGAAGATGTACAGCTCTGTTAATTGTGGGTAAGCGGAAGCCGGTTTTATGGAGGAGACAAATCTATGTCAGAGAGGATGGGTTCTGTGAATATTGTGGAGAGGGATCTGAGAACATTGTGGAAGAGAGGGATATGAGAACACTGTGGAGGAGACGGATCTGATAACATTGTGGAAGAGAGGGATATGAGAACATAGTGGAGGAGACGGATCTGATAACATTGTGGAAGAGAGGGATATGAGAACATAGTGGAGGAGACGGATCTGAGAACATTGTGGAAGAGAGGGATATGAGAACATAGTGGAGGAGACGGATCTGAGAACATTGTGGAAGAGAGGGATCTGAGAATATTGTGAGAGGGATCTGAGAATATTGTGAGAGGGATCTGAGAATATTGTGAGAGGGATCTAAGAATATTGTGGAAGAGAGGGATCTGAGAACATTGTGGAAGAGGGATCTGAGAACATTGTGAAAGAGCGATCTGAGAACATTGTGGAAGAGAGGGATCTGAGAACATTGTGGAAGAGGGATCTGAGAACATTGTGGAAGAGAGGGCTCTGAGAACATTGTGGAAGAGGGATATGAGTACATTGTGGAAGAGGGATCTGAGAACATTGTGGAAGAGAGGGCTCTGAGAACATTGTGGAAGAGAGGGATATGAGAACATTGTGGAAGAGGGATCTGAGAACATTGTGGAAGAGAGGGATATGAGAACATTGTGGAAGAAGGATCTGAGAATATTGTGAGAGGGATCTGAGAAATTGTATTGAGAATAGAGAGGGATCTGAGAATATTGTGAAAGAGAGGGATCTGAGAATATTGTGAAAGAGAGGGATCTGAGAATATTGTGGAAGAAAGGGATATGAGAACATTGTAGAAGAGAGGGATATGAGAACATTGTGGAAGAGGAATCTGAGAACATTGTGGAAGAGAGGGCTCTGAGAATATAGAGGAGCGGATGGACAAGAATAGTCAGATCGGGGTTATTCTTTGGATAGAAATGATGGGATAAGTGAAATGGTTAAGTTAGAAAAGGTTTGAAAAGCACAAAGGTGGAAGCGGAGAAGGGTTGATCTGAGAATAGTACAAAATGAAGAACTGTGAGTTTAGAAACTTTGGAAATAACCAAACAGCAAGGCCCAAAGAAAAAAGTTTATATATGAGTGAAGAACAGAAGTCATGAGGGGAAAATGAGAGGGATGGCACTTACAAGCGGGGTGGATAAAGGGCCACTAGAGAGAGATGACACTAATAAGCAGAGAGGGATGGCATTAACAAGCAGAGAGGGATGGCACTAACAGATAGGGATGGCACTAACAGAGAGGTATGGCACTAACAAGCAGAGAGGACAGGCCACATGAGAGAAAAGGCGTTTAAAAAGAGGGAAGACGACAGTGGGCCGCTATGAGAAAATGGTAGAAGGAAACTGGCTGGAATAACAAGATCAAAGAGAAGAAAATTTTGGGGAAAGTAAGGGACGAGAGGGGAAATATGAATTATATGAAGAGAAAGGGGGTAGAGGCAATAAGAGAAATAGTACGAAGATAAATATAATAACAAAGAAGAGGAAAAGTGACAAATAGAAAGGGAAAAAAAGTCGGAATGCCATTAGAAACTATGAATAATGAAAAATAAATGTAAAAAAAAAGTGATAGGGAGGAACGGGAAGAATAATGAAGTGAAGATTTGCAGCTGGTAAGAGGAGGAAAAATGGGAGAAGTGAATGAAGCAATGGAGTAAATAGAAGGGATAAATAATCAATCAATGAAAAGTGAATAAATGAAGCCATGAAGGAAAGAGGGGTGAATGAAGGTAAGAGATGAGGGGGAGTAACACCGTGGCAGCTGTTACCGAGACTGGGAGAACTGTGCCTCCCTAATGCTCGATATTTATGGTAAACTATTTGCTCCGTTACCGCTGCTTTCCATTAAATTCCGCGAGACATCTCGAAATCGCGGTTAGTTTTCTCGGTTAATAACAGCTAAAACTTATTTCTATCACATGTAGAAACATATGTAATTTAATTTAATCTTTAATCAGTGTGATTATCAGGTATATTTTGCATATTGTGTATATTTAAAACATTAAATAAAATAAAATATAAATCTTTAGCCAAAATATATAAATTTTTAGACAAAATTTATTCAATGGTGTAAAATATATGATACAAAAATCATTTAAACAATATACTGTATTATAAATGTTCTGTAAATTAAATGCAGCGGGAAACAATTGATCAAGGCTAAAACATATTCTGAAAAACCATGATAATACAAAAACTGTCTTACAATAGGCTTCCCATCGATGCTACCTCAATGCACTTTAGTTTATTTAAAGAAAAAATATGACACAAAATAATTACCCGAATATGTGCTTGCTTTACCAAATTTTCATTGGAGGCAAGATTTTATGTTAAAATATTTATTATTTCTAAGCCATAGCAAGATTTGTCTTTCCATAATAAAAATTTTATTAATTAAAGCAAAACGTATTTATATTTCGACTCTTAATTAAAACTTTAAAGCATTATTTTTGTCACATTATTTATATTTGCACGTCACAATTCAGTATTGAAAAGTGACGAGGAAATGACACAGAATATTTACTGCCGGTCAGTAATGAGCCAGCTATAACCTTTCCTCTCAAATAACACATTATTTTGACGTACAAATTCCTAACGTCAAAGTAAGACGTACTAAAAACCATAGCCACTCGCAAAATTTAAATGAAGTCCCTTTTCTATTCGTGAAAGAGAGGCTCGGTTAGGTTAATTTTGGGCAATTTAATACATCATTTTAGTGACGTTGTGACCGCTCAAGAGGACGGGCTGAGCACAATATTAGCAAACTTTCGCTTATGTAGCTTAGGAAATAATATTTAAACACATATTGGACAATTATCATAGAAGACAATTCTCTAAATACAAAATATAATAAAACTCTTAAAGAATTTTATGTCAGCCTGGAGATAATATATAGCTCCATCAGTCTTTTGTAATTTATGAAAAACTGCAACATTCATTTGTTTATGCACACCAGAGTAGTCTGCTTATTTTTTAAAATACTAAATATAGGGGATCACGAAAATATGAGTTGGTAATTATTAAGATAGATTTTATGCCATAGACCTAGCACTGGAATCTTCAAGTTATGTTAGATTCAGCATGCTCTAGGTCAAACATTAGAACCTTCAAGTATTTATGATAGGTTTCAGGCTTTAGGCTTAAAGCTTTACAATTATTTAAAAGATTTAGACTCTAGGCCTAGACTTGATGCCTTCGTGATATAAAATAGTTTATTCTCAAAATCTAGCTTGGTACCTTCCTGTTATTATTAAATAGTTTCGGCTTCAAAACTAGCCGCGAAATATTTTTGTTATTCAGGGCTGATGAAGCAATCATATATGGCAACAGGGCAAATGGGGGGACCTTTGATTAGCCGCCGGCTACCTGTCCTCGTTGAGGGACTAGTGGCCTTCAGGTAATTTCAGGTAAATATCGTGCATATTTAAATACACATAATAAATACTGTACGGCGATCGCCAAAAAGCAGTTGACTCATGGAATTTAGTTTCAAATGGCGATTGTTCTGCTTCCACAGAGTAAGGAAAATAAGGGCATTCACAGTCTTCTATACCCGAATAAGGTAGCGGTACATCTCGGTTTACACAGAACACCTGTTTAAGGGCACGGTGCCTACAGTCTTCATTGTATAACCATTACAAGGGTACGGTACCTTACAGTCTACCCATATAAGAATTCGACACTTTGCAGTCTATAGTATACCCGTATAAGGCCATTGTACCTTAGTCTACAAAGTATACTGTATCTTACGTCTATAAACTATAAACGTAAAAGGGCAGGGTTAACATAGTTTACTTGCGTAAATATTACCTGTATTTGAATACAAGAAAACTGTAAACGGCTTTAGCAACATATGGTTAAAAGTTACTTATTAGAATTACTGTGTAATTATAGTTTCGTTTTATGTTGCAAATATTACAAATTCGATTATATCATATGTGACGCTGCAACGTTTTTGTGCTGTTTTCTGCGAATGCATCATATAAACTTTTATTAGGCTTAATTAGGTTAGGGTATGTTAGTTTTGGTTAGGTTAGGCTATGCGAGATTTCATTAAATTATGTAAATCACGTTTGTTTAGTAGTATTAACATAAGAGGGGAAATATCTCCTCGATGGAGGCTGTAATTTTGTAAAATATGATATTCTTTTTAAAGTAAAATAGCTTTGTCCAATTACGCACGTATGTCTCAAATTTTGTGTTCATTGCTGAAGATAGGTTGTTAGTGACTAATTTTCGGAGTTAAGGAAAGCCAAACTACCATGCGACATTAACAAAAAATAAAGAGAGACTGGATTTACAAGAACGACTTCCTATAAAGAAGGGCGAGCAGAACTGTACCCAAAAACTGGCTATTACCTCGCTCTCTGGTCGGGAAATAGCTTCTCCAGTCGACTAAGTGGTCCATTCCGCGTTGCAAACCCTCCTTAATGATTTTCCTTCTCATTCCGCGAATTTTATGCGGACCGTGTGAAAAAGAAAAAAAAATAGTTGTACAGTAAAAATGTTGTCTAGTAGTTTGTGATGTACATTCATTTCTGTGCTAACGTCTTTCAATGACTTTCTATCATTAAAACAAAGCAAGCATGGGGGTATTTACTCTTATCTAAGAACCAGTTAATTTTTAATGGCCCTTTGGCATGATCTTGATGAAATTTTGCCTGGAGACCTGTGAGTTGTGGGAACTGCCGCAGTGGGGAAAACTTTGATAGCCGGTGGACGCTGGTAAACTTTAATACATGAATTTTACCCTTGTCCAATTTCATCCCAGCAGAAGACGGGTGTTCTCATAATCACTTCATACGAGTGCCTTTTGTGTGGCCCTGTGTGTGTGCTTTGCGTGGTTTTGTGCATTGGCTCTTTGATAATAATAATGAGTGTGTGAGGTTTGTGCATTGTATTTGAAAATAACAGCAAGCTGAAAAAATTTAAAAAAAAGACAAAACAAAATCAGCAAAACTAAAAAATCAATTGGAGCAGCAAGAGGATTCGAACCCTCGACGTGGGTACTCCCAAGCCGCGCACTTTACTTTTGCACCTCGACACGGTATAAATACCCAGGTCAAGGGTTCGAATCCTCTGCATTGCCCTAATTTTCTAATTGATCTATCATGTTAGTCTGATTTCCTTGCGCATTTGATGCTGGAGCATTGTTATCGCCATTAGCTATACACGAGTGCATGGGGGGGGGGGGGTATATGTAAAGCCTGGGCTGGCTTCAGTAGGAGTCTCCTAACGTCCTGTGGATTCAGTGGAATCCCAGGTTGTATAACTTATACCATGTTGAGTTCCCGAGGTAAGGTGCGAGGCATGGGGTTACCTAGCTCGTGGGTTCGAATCTTCCACACTACTTACGTGATTTTCTCATTGATATACCACGCTAGTGTGATTTCCTTGTGTATTACTATTCATTGTTATTTTATTTAATATAATCTATTGGAGAAGAAAACATTGCTGAAAGGTTAGATAAATAGTAGTAGATAATAATTAGCTAATTTGGCTCAAGTCTGCAATATTTTGTGATTCAAAGTCTGTTCAAGCAATCGAAAACTTCTGGAAGATCGACAGCAAGAACCTCATACTTCCAAATATAAATGACCTAATTGCTGCAGAGTAAATGGGGATTTTCAGTATCACTGCTACCTTATTCACTCTTAGTGTTCATGATAATGCACACGGAGTCTACCAGTGCAGACTACTTATCACATGCCTCTTTATGACTAACCATCCTGTGTGATGGGGATTTTTAGCATCACGTAGCTAGTTTTTGTAACAAGCTATACTCCCCTTCATATAGTAAAGAGCAGCTGCACAAATGCAGATGTATCTAAATGTGTTAAAAAATCTGCTAGCTTGGAGGCTTGGTCGAGGACCGGGCCGCGGGGACACTAAAAAGCCCCGAAATCAAGTCAAATCATCTCAAGAAGAAGAAGCTTCGTCCAAGTGATGATACAGTTCACAGTTTCTAGTACAATAATTGTGTTAACGCACTACTCATAGGAATACAAACGCCCCACAATAATAGTGTTTATGGAAATACCACAGAATGTACAGTAAACAAAAGTATTGTCTGGCCGTCATTTGGTATTACTACTCGACCCTTCATCAGGCTATGTAATTTGTTTATGAGGCTGCTGACACGCGGCCCGTCCTCATAAACAATGACAAAGTGTGTGGGGCAAGTGACGGAACGATACTCAGATTTCTACGATTCCAAAAAGCTTATCAAATGTGATTCCTTTAAAAAATATTGTTGGATACATATTTTTTGTTTTAATTTTCTTATTTTAGTTTAGAATGATTAATGATTAATATTATGAACATAGTATATGTATTAATAATAAAATATTGATTTTAGAGTAGAAAACAATTGGTAAAAACATTTTAATCTTCTGGAAAAACTTGAAAACTGAAAACATTCCATTGTACATGCAGACATACTTGGTATTGTGTACAATACAATAAAATACAATTTTAATCATATTTCAAATAAAGTTATCATTGCAACATTAACTCAATTAAAGCATAGCTTATTCCTTTTTACTCAAAAAGTAATCCTTAATTTACAAAACACGAGAAATAATTAACACCCAAAACATTTCATTATCCTTCGCAGTTGGGTATATCAAAGACAATTTACAATACACAAAAATCTGTAATCCTTTTTTTTAATAAAATTACATTGCAATTAACTTTGTTATTAAATATTACATAATAGTTTTGAGAATCTGAAATCGTGATAAATTTTATTTTATTCCGATTACTGAAAAATCGTTCGACTCTTCAGGTTCTCGATACCGATTCCGTTTAATCGTCCCATTCACTCGTGGGAATTTAATACCCGAGTACAATAACAGTGGTTGAAGTGAGGTTATGGGCAACAGTGATAATTTTGAGACATGAATTATCTTTCTTTGATAGCGGGTAATGTATTCGTTTTTAACTATACTTAATTATGATGTTGACAAATCCACAAGGGCCGTGATGAGAGTTCGAACCTACGTCCGAGATGATCCAAGACGCGCCTCAGCAGATCATTCCGGAAGTAGGTTCGAACCCTCATCACGGCCATTGTGGATTTGTTCATTTGATATATAACGCTATTGTATGTAAGATACCCCTATCATCTTCAAACTTTCTGGCAGTTAGCTCGTCAAAGAATCTGTTGATAGTGTATTCTACGATTGAAGAAGTTACAAGTAATTACCTAAGTGTAATTACAGGATGAGAGCTACGCTCGTGGTGTCCCGTCTACCCAGCACTCTTTGTCATATAACGCTTTGAAGCTACTGACGGTTTTGGCCTCCACCACCTTCTCACTTAACTTGTTCCAACCGTCTACCACTCTGTTTGCAAAGTGACCAAGGTAAATATGTTACTCGGTAGACACAGCCCTTTAATAAGCATCAGGGAACTTCCCGCAACACACACGACGAATCTACGACATTGCCACAACGTTCGAACAAGTTTTAACATCTAACAAATGTAACCAATATAGCAAATTGAAACAACATTCTAATAAGTCCCAAAAACGTTATAAAAAGATGTAACAACTTCATTATAAGTTGTAATAAGGGAATCATAGGGACCGTTACGTTGCGTTTGCAGGGTTAAGACTGAAAAGTAAAATAGGACTCAACGTTTAATTAAGTCACTGACCGTATTAGCAAATACATATTCATCTAATTTTATAATTAGATTCTGCCCGTATTTCATAGTGAGTAATGTATGCCATCATCGCTCGCAGAATTCCGATAATTACGTCAAATTCCTAATTACTCCTTCCCACCCACCCTAAAATATATACTGAATATATACTCGAAAATTATGAAATCTTCCAAAAAATGGATCAAATATGTACTAAACATGTTCACATCCCAAAGATTGCATATATTTAAACAAAAAAAATTACATAAAGAATCCCACATACAACCCCCGAGCATTTTATGGAAAGCAACATTATAATTACCCAGAAAATTAACAAAGAACTCGTGTATATATGGAGTCCAGTTTAAGTTAGCTTTTAATGTTATCTCAATGCATAGTAATCGTAAAATATGAACTATTTGTTCCCTCGGACGCCACAGGGAAATTTTTGTTATGAACATTCTTTAGTAGTGCATAGGCTTTGTGCGGTTACCCTAGACTATATAAAGGGTTACATGGTGTATGTCAAGAGCTTGCTATGAGATACTAAGGTTCCTGGACATTTATACAGCTGCCCTAGACTATATGAATGGGTTACACAGTGTGTCAAGAGCTAGCTGTGTGATACTAAGGTACCTGGACATTTATACAGCTGCCCTAGACTATATGAATGGGTTACACAGTGTGTCAAGAGCTAGCTGTGTGATACTAAGGTACCTGGACATTTATACAGCTGCCCTAGACGATATTAAGGGATCCATAGTGTGTGTCAAGAGCCAGCAATGTACCTAAGGTACCTGGTCATATATACAGCTACCCTGGACTATATGAAGTGTTACACAGTGTGTGTCAAGAGCTATGTGATACTAAAAATCACCCATCTCACAGGACGGTTAGTCATACAAGGGCCATGTGAGCCGTAACTTGTACTGACAAACTTTAGAAGCATAATGAAGATATCATCAAGAACCCGAGTGACTAAAGTATGACTGATACTTTAAAAAGTCTCCCTCTCGCAGGAAGGTTAAACATACAGGGTTATGTGATCCTAAAACCATATCGTGATCTCGTTCACAAAACCTACGCATATATAATGCTTCATTCCAATACTAAGGGACTCGTTTTGCAGCAGCAATTTATATTCCACCTTATTAGTCTGATACCGTAAGTGTTTGCCTAAAATATTTTATTACTGTCAACTGAATATTCCATGACACGAACGTCATCAGGACGACTGTGTGGCGAGCCAACAGAGGCACATAATTTGACTGTTTATTTTGCATTTAACTGAACATTAGGTCTCTCGCTATGCCTATCTCGGATTGTAATTGCGCGATAGCACACACGCGCTCGCATTCTCTCTCTCTCTCTCTCTCTCTCTCACACACACACGATGAAAATCAAGTGGAACGTTTGGACCATGGGGTCGCGGAAGCAAATAAAATTGTAAAATGAACTTTTGAGTTCATTTTTCAACTTCCTTCTCATGTAGAGAAAAACGTAAGAAAAATAAAAATTCGCGCTAGCATCACTGATCTCATCTTATCTGGCATATATATACGTATAAATATAAATATATATATATATATATATATATATATATATATATATATATATATATATATATATGCGAACAAGCTTGAGCAATTGAAACTCAGCAGACCGAGTTTCTCAGTAGGCTCAGTAGGCGACTGAGACCTACTGAGCGGGGTCATATTTGCATTACGTACTTAAAAAGACAATTTGTACGATAAGTAACCTACCCTTGACGTACTAACGATCAAGTTTTCCAGGATTATTGGTTTTATGCGCTAAATTAACGTCAAATATATATGTCAAAGCCGGTGATCTGATTTTGAATTGTTTAACCAGTTTATTACCTTTAAATAAACATTTAAAATTTTATTTAAAATAGGCACAAACTTTCTCTAATCGGTCGTTACTTACCTCCAATAAGCATTCCTGTCTCTAAGACGTTCTTATCTTATATTAACGGAGTCTGTTTTGTTCACGATGAAAGCCGCATAAGATTTATCAGCAAATCTTCGTACCTTTGTTAATGTTATAAAACACTATCACTTTGATGACAACTGCCCTAACGCAAACTGCACGTGATTCTGCAACATCCCAACACATCATCCAACCAAATCCGATGAAAACGGAAGGAAATTAGAACATACCTTCAAACAGTTGGATTTCTGTCGCTCGACGAACTGGCCGAACATTACTTACCTGTAATGTCATGAAAGCAAATTATACATGTGCATTAATGAAATACTTTCATCCACTTAGTCTCCATTCGCCACAATTATAATAAATAATAATAAATTATAATATATAATTACATTTTAATCCATTTATATATATATATATATTCAACTATAGAACACTTTCCCACCAGGAGACTCGAACCCTAGTCAGCACAGAAGCCTTCCAGCCACAGGCATGACAGGTAACGCGTTAACCCACTACACCACGCTCAGACCCTTCTGAGCGTGGTGTAGTGGGTTAACGCGTTACCTGTCATGCCTGTGGCTGGAAGGCTTCTGTGCTGACTAGGGTTCGAGTCTCCTGGTGGGAAAGTGTTCTATAGTTGAATAACTACTCTCGCGTGTTTAGGCGAGTTGGGCATATATATATATATATATATATATATATATATATATATATATATATATATATATATATATATATATATATAAGCAGCAAACATTATGGTGACACTTCAGGATAAAGGTATTACTTCTTACCTTGTTCTGAAGGAGGCCGTTGGGGTGTGTTAATTTCAGGGTTCCTGAAACAAAGAAAAACAATGGGTTCATAAATATTATATAATTTTTTGTTAAAACACAATAAACGTGGGTAATAACATTTAATTCACTTGGGCTCTAGGAGCCTCGAACCTCCGACCCCCAGAGCTGGACACTGTCAACCACACTATGAACCACCACAAGGAACAACTAGGAGCTCCTAGAGTATTCTAGGAGCAACTAGGGCGTGGATCAGCTAATTCAGTTCTCTTAAATGCGACATTACAGGTTCAGAAATTTGGTCAAGTACTGGGTTTGGTGCTTTTGATGAGAGCTGTGTTAAAGTGTTACCCAGAGGTCAAGTGCTAGGTTGTAGGTCCGGCACTTTGTCCAAGTGCTAGGTTATAGGTCCGGCACTTTGTCCAAGTGCTAGGTTATAGGTCCGGCACTTTGTCCAAGTGCTAGGTTATAGGTCCGGCACTTTGTCCAAGTGCTAGGTTATAGGTCCGGCACTTTGTCCAAGTGCTAGATTATAGGTCCGGCACTTTGTCCAAGTGCTAGGTTATAGGTCCGGCACTTTGTCCAAGTGCTAGATTATAGGTCCGGCACTTTGTCCAAGTGCTAGGTTATAGGTCCGGCACTTTGTCCAAGTGCTAGGTTATAGGTCCGGCACTTTGTCCAGGTGCTAGGTTATAGGTCCGGCACTTTGTCCAAGTGCTAAGTTATAGGTCCGGCACTTTGTCCAGGTGCTAGGTTATAGGTCCGGCACTTTGTCCAAGTGCTAAGTTATAGGTCCGGCACTTTGTCCAAGTGCTAAGTTATAGGTCCGGCACTTTGTCAATGAGTGCCGGACATAGACAAATTAACCTAGGAAAACAGAATGGCGACAATTACTAGCTCTGAGGGCAGGCACCCGCATAATTAAATTGTAAATGTAATGCATAAATTTTAGTGTACGGGATATCTACCTGATGACGCCGCGTCAGTCATTCCCTCAGCTTGCGTCTTCTTCCTACGCTCAACGCACTCGCCGGCCACAATCACAATTGTAATTAAACTCGCGTAAATGAGCTTGAAGAGGCGTATCTCTCTGCGTCAAGTGGTGCCCCGGTGCGGGGCGCCCGCCTCTGACAGGCGAGGACGGCGGGAAGGTGTCAGGGGTGTCGTGACGTCATTCTCACGTGATTGGTCGGCGTGACACGGGGCCGACCAATGGGCGTTCATCTTCTTTACTTCCCACCAATCACGCTCCAGGACACAGACCCTCTAAAGAGATGTTAATCGTTCGGTTGAGCGCAGCTTGGACTAGTCCTTGAACATGCTTCGTATATATATTAAAATATGATAGCAGGTGTTGAATCTACTAGTATTTCGCAGTAAATGTATTGATTCTGTCTTAGCTGCTTTAAATATTGTTTTAGAAGTAGATACTGGATGAATATATGATAAAATAACGCCAGATATCAAAGAACAGAACACAAACCGCCTTAAAATGATATCGGCGTTGCCGGGATAAGAGCTGAACAATCAACTAATTAACACCTTTTCAAAATATAGTTCGTCAATTTATGTAAGGTTGTTTTATGTCCAACGTGTACATGTACAAGCAGCTCACACGTCACGTACACAACAAAGATGAAGGTAACGACGAAGCAATTGTTGCCGAGGCTGCCAACACCACTTGCTTAGCGCCTTCTTTTGATAATTACTTACTTACTCGCTCTCAAATATTATATTTAATGGATTTAAGCCGCCGTGTGGCAATTTCTTAAGGTAACTAAGATTTCTCTAAAGTTATATTAGAGATAAGAAATGAGGTAGGCAGTAGTCCATCAAATTGGATAGTTTAGACCACAGTAGTTAGCACTGTCATGTGTGGTAAGCTTTGACTCTCGGTATCTTGTGGTTGACATCCTTACTGACCTCGCTTAGTGTAACCCTTGACGTGTGGCCAGTCAGACGGCTCCTTTCGATCTAAATTGTGTTGGAAAAATAAGAACATTTACCAGCTAGGACATCATAGACAGGTAGTTGACTCACGGGCTCACCATAGCCCGTGCTACTTGGAACTTTTTGTACCAGGTAGCGAATCTTAAACAACAACGGTAGTTGACTGATGCCAACGGGCGGCGTAGCCATAGTGAACAACCGCGGCTATTGTGACAATTATTGTGTTATTTCGGCAAAATTCACCGTGAACACGTCCATATATCGCCCTCAGAGCAAGGTATGTAAAACGTAGTTAAATATTGAGGACATTACAGATGCTGCTTATATTATAAACCGGTGAATGTTATGTAAAATTAAGGTGCAAATAAATGGCGGTGTAGAATTGAGCTTTGCGGGTGAGTGCTTTGCTTTGCAAGGCCGCTGAGAGTCCTGGCCAGATGAGCATTGTGTAAGACGTCCCCTACAGGCCGGGCCACTTTCACTATGGCAACTATGCTCTATGTGCGAAGGAATGATGTTAAAATATGCTTGGTGTAAGGTGCGTCTATTAAAGCTTTCCATACACATCCCCGGGGCGCTGCGCCACTTGGCTTCAATATAAAGCAACAAAACCAAATCTGCCTTAAAAGAGCACAAAAATACTTTCGAGAGCTCGAATTTTAGACGTAATCATGTAGTCCGTAAAAAAACACGACGTATTTATATAAATTATAGCAACTTAAAATTGACTTTCTGTGCATCTGACTCGATGGGTAGGACTGTTTACTTTATATTTTT
>WNGS01166011.1:2587974-2602286 GCA_020271785.1 Procambarus virginalis | reverse complement strand
ATTCCGCTAACGAAAGGATAGAATAAAAATGCAGTTTTTTCAAAGCAATAAAAAACACAAGACTAATTGGCGTATTCGTTTCCAGTACCCTGGAGCTCTTGTCCTTTGTATTGGAAAAAGATTCCTGTCGATAGTTGATTATAACGAAATCATGTTCATGACCAGGGATTTTGAGCGTATGAGTCTTAGATAGAAATATTGTATCTTACATCGACTGGAACCATCTAATTTTGTGATGGAGTGAATAGCCTGATAATTTTATGATTGTGATGATGATATCTTTTGAATAGTCTGTTAGTATAGAGATTACTGTTATGCTTCACGGTTTGGTTTTGTCATGAGCGTCAGGATTCGCTTGAGTTTTAGTATATAATTTTAAGGAAAGTTTCCTAATACTGTACTCTTATTGGTGAATGCATAGGGACAGTGGTAGTTTCACATTCTGACAGTTCTCTCTTGCCTTCTAATGATATTGATGACAATTGAAAGGATGCCACAAATTAAGTTAAGAATCACGAATAAGGATTCGGTGACGCGTCTTGGATATTGAAACATAAAATTTTTAAACAGATTAGCATATTCCTCAACTATATATATCCTTAGTACATCAAAATACTGTATAGACAAAGTATTAGACACTGAATAAACCAAAGAACTGTAGGTTGACCCATCGTCCGCTGAGTGTGCGAACGACAGGTCTGGTAGAGGTGTCCGCCACCTGGGGGAACTTGATGGAAATAATTCCATAATTTTTTAGGCTTTACTCATGTTGGAGAGAAACGTTAGCCTCTTCACTTAGACAGGAATATTTTTATTTCTAAAAAAAAAAAAAAAAAAAGATTTTTTAATTCTATAAAAATAATTATTTTGAATGTGCTATAGAACTTGATATGTATTATCTCACCATTAAAATTCCTTATTTGAGGTTTTTAATGCTTTATATGTTTTATTTGATTATATTCGGTACCTAATGGTCCTGAGCCATTACGGTGTCAGATGAAATACTTGTCAATGAATGAACGCATTTAAAGTACCCTGTTCATTCAACCTGTCCTCCTACAATGCAGCGCGCAATTTTAAACAGCTTTCGAGAAGAGTCCATGCAGTATTCCAGTATTTTACTACAAATTAAAACGCATAATATTAACTTTCTATACTAATGAGGCATCGGCCTCGATATATTAAGTGCGCTGCGTAAGTTCAGACGCATAGTTCGGCAAAATTAATACAATTTATGCTTGGTCGCATCGTGATGTGGCTGATAAATCATCACTACACACATTCCTATTCCTCCAGAGCGCCAGATGTTCAGCATCGTCGCCACCCCGCATAGCCACAATTGATGAGATGTCTTATCCCTTATTCTTTTTCCTCCGGGACCGCATTATCAGCGTCGTACCCCAACACAACAAGCTTATAGAATTAACGCTTTTCTCATTCCTATCGTTCTGGAATAGCATTATCAACATCTCCCACCCTCCCCCCAACCCACCATAACCGGTACACAGGCATTGATGCCGTCTCTCGATTCCTATTCTTCTTCCTCTGAGCGGGTCATTATCCGCATCGGGGTCCCTCCCGCCCCACCATGGCCGACATCTGCATTGATGCTTCTGCTCTTCAATCATCGGGAGACTCGCGGGTTTCATTAGAGCAGGCCAGGTTGTTAGATCCGGTTGGCTGACGTTTTCATAATCCAGAATCTTAAGATTCAAAGTATATTCAGTGAATATACACAGTAATAACTGTGCACTTCGGGAATTTGTATAAGCTAAGCTGACTAGATGTTAATAAACGGTGGCTCGTCTATACATGTAACAATACAGCCTATTTTCACTGCCTATAAAGGATCATGTGTGAAGACTTTGTGTTTGGCCACGGAAATGCAGTGGCTTTGTTAATGGGTCCCCTTATAGGTTGCGTACTTGGCGATAAGTCTCGCAATCACATGTGTGATTGCGTAAAAAAAAATAGAGGTTGCGGAGAAGTAAACAATATGTGGCAGAGTGATTTATGTTAGTAAAATGGAATATTATTCAATATTAAAATTATAGATAAGTCCAACTTACGATTTATTAATGAGTATACCATTTTCAGGCACTGTTATCCGAATTTAGGAATGTCTTATCTTCCTGAGTCTACTTGTCAACAAAGCCGATAAGAAGCGCCATTAGAAGTAAAACGCGTGCTAATGAAACGCTCTTTCAAAATGTATGTTTAATCTCATAATAGTAGTAGACTTAGATCACTACTAATTAGTAGTTGACTCTGTTTATCATTTCTCTTGAAACTCCTGCATGATACAAGCGAAGCTTTCATATTTTTTATATGGTGTCAGAATATTGTAGTCAAAATATAAGCCTGCTTTTTTTTTGTGTTTTAGTAAATTAAGTTGCTTATATTTCGAGATTTATTTTAATTGGCTATAAAAATCTTCTAATTATTTCCTAATAAGTCGGGAACATGTAAAAATCGAGAACTGTCAAATTTCATCTATATCAACTGTAACGATTTTGAAATATGTGTGGCTAGACATAATTAAGTGTATCGATAACTTGCTTTTGTAAGTGATAGAAAAGAACGCTTACCAAATCAAAAGTTTAACTCAGCACATCGTATGCTGTCTTAAGTTTGCTATAGTATCTTAGTTTGCTACACACTCTTGTTTTGCTCTCTGGCTATTATTCTTATTTATTAATACCTTAGATTTGCAATACTCTTATTTGTTAATCTCTCTTAGTTTAATACACTCTTAGTTTAGTAATACTCTCTTAGTTTAATACTCTCTTAGTTTACCATGGCGTTCTTATTTAATTGTCACACTTTGGTTAATGCAGCGCTGCTTGTTTAATATACTCTTAGTTTAATACCATCTTAGTTTACTAGGCCCGCTTAGTTTTGTTGCTTAATGGACGCTCTCACACAAGCTAAATCAAAACACTGCCCACTCTCCCAGTTCGTGTAATGTACAAGGTAAATGAATTGTAATAGATGTAAAGCTAATTTAGCATATGTGTGAGTCCATTTTAGATTAGTCTTGTAAAAGATTCAATAAGATTTGTAGTGTATCGTGAAAACATTTTATGTGAGGTGGGCATTTGAGAATGTGGTTTTTTGAGTAGATATGTTTGTGCGCGTGTATGTTTTAACCTTGTGTTATTTTGTGTGTAGTTTTCAATTGGGCGTGTTTGTTGAGCGTGTGTTTTATAGCCTAGGTTTTTTGTGTGTTATTTTTATTGGGGCGTGTTTGTGCTCGAATGTGTTTTATGGCCTATATTTTTCGTGTGTGTTTTGATTGAGCAGTGTTGGCGCAGTCTTGTGTGTTTTATGCCTATGTTTTTGTGTGGTGTTTTGTTTGTGCGTATTTGTGCGCGTGTGGTTTAGTGCCTAGTGTTTTTTTATGGTGTTTTGTTTGGGAACTTGTTTATGCTCGTGTTTTAGCTGCTAGTTTTTTGTGTTGTGTTTTATTGTGTTGTATTGTGCCCGATGGCATTTTAGCCTACTTTTTTGTTTTTGGTGTTTGGATTAGGCGTCTTTGTGCGCGCATGTGTGTTTTAGCCTAATGTTTTTTGTATGGTGTTTTGATTGGACTTGTGTTTTAGCCTAGGTTTTTTTTGTGATGTTATGTGGTTGTTCTGGCTCGTTGGACAGCATCAGTGTCCCGCAAGACGCGGTCTCGTCGACTCCCTTCCGTCATAAATACAGTGGTTTAGACTAACTAAAGATGGTCAAAGCCTGAGGTTTACCACCTAACTTACCGGAGGCGATACTCATTATTAACATGAAGCGTCAGTATTGTGGTGCTTCAACTTACCTATACCCGTAAATTTTTAGCCGGAGTCGACACGACTTGGAAAAAACAGTCCACGTGTGGCATAGGAATACTTTTGTCTCTCTCATCTAATATGTTTGCATTTCAACTGGGGGAATCGATAAACATAGTCGGCGTTCTATTTCCGAGGATTCAACGTAGGTGGTCACCGTTTTCCTTTCACTTTATTCTCAATTTCTTTTCTAAGTGAGGCTGTTAAACTGGGTAAGTAAGTGCCTTCTCATAATTTTCTCCATACCGTACATCCATTCAAATCATGTACATGAATCGACGCCATCATGGCTGTCTATCAGCTTCAATGTTCGCTTGAACTCATTTCATGAGTATTTAACTATCGATGTTCTATAACAGTGCAGCTTTGTGTGGCTTGGCTGCCTTCGCCTCTCCTTTAACCCTGCCCTCCCTCTCGCTTCCCTCGCCTTCCTCTCCTTCCTTCGCCCTACCCTCTTCCTTCCCTCGCCTCGCCTCTCCTTCCCTCGTCCTCTCATACCATACCACTATATACAGTCGGTGCGCCAAAGAGAATTTGAATCAGCACTTCACGCGTGAATGATCTGGTGACACAATGGGGATTTTAAGATCTATTCAGCTCTTTGATATTTTTATTGTTTCATATATATAATCTTTGTATATATCTCAGATCAAGCTGAAAGTTATATGTATCTTCAATTTTGTTTTATAATTAACATTTTAGAGAAACTCAAAGACTATATATTTGTTTTTCTTAACTAAAGTATAAATGATTACAACAAATAGCTAGAGATAATGAAGGAAACTGTATTTAAATTAGAAAATCAGAAGAACGACTAAGTAAAATTACCGTGGAAAACATAATAAAACAGGTAATTAAAAGCATAGTACGTCGTTGGGTGTGGGTCATCGTGAGATTGTATAGGGAGTGTGTGAGAGCTTTGCCTGTTTGCCCCCAATATCTAATCAGTAACTATGACATGTATATGGCATCATTATAGCTGTTGTAGGTGAAGGTGACGTCAACATTCTCAGGTCGCTCAGCTCTAGTATGACATGTGGAAGATATGTCTCAAACCACTCCTTATGCTGGGAAATAACCACACGCAGACAAACACGGAGAAAAACACTTGACAAACTTTTCTTTCGTAGAGAAATAATTGAGATTAGACGAAGGAATTTTTTATTTTTAATTACAAATTTTATTAGAAAGGTCCCGTTGGGAACTTCGCCCGCCTTCGTTGAGTGTTTGCAGCAGACCAGGCTCTTGGCAGTTGTGAGGGCCAACAGCAAGAATATTCTGTCAGGTTTGCTATTTCATGATATATTTAAATGCAAATGGTCTTGTTTTCAAATAGTTTGCATGAGTTACCCGAGCGCAGACAGCTGTAAGGGGGGAGTAGGGGGGCACACGGGTTCAGATATGCGGGTCTGAGCCCCTGATTATGCAAGTTTGCCCCTCTCACATTTTTTGAATTACTTGGATTTACAGAAAATGTTTAGAGAAAAAAAATATTGATTGGATCTGTGTGTGTGTTACCTTTCTTGGGTTTCTTCTCCTGAATGCGTTGGTTCTATGTTTGTCGATTCACGTTTTTCCTTTCACTTTTAGCTGATTTCTTTTTCCTTTCTTGTCTCTCTCTGCCTCTCTTCTCTCTGCTGCATCTCTCATCTCTCTCTCAGTCTCTCTCTCTCTCTCATCTCTCCTTCTCTTCTCCTTTCTCTTTCTTCTTTCTAGTTCTCATCTTTTCTCTCCCTTTCCTCTTCTCTTCTCCTTCTCATCTTTCTCTTTCTTTTTAACTTAAAGTTGGGGGCACATAAGGAATGGCAGCTGACACTGATATTCAGAAAATGAAGTTACAATCCAATAGCTGTTATTCTACATCAGCTCATTAGTAGTCCGGTCCAAGAAATTGATCTATTTAATGAGACTGTTAGTTTTTCCCTTCGGTATAAATGCTATTTAATGTCAAGTTATAATCAAAATAGGTACATGGTGAAGGAGGACCCAACATGATCGGTTGACTTGAGTTCACGAGCTTGTTAAGAGAACATGTAGAACATGTTACAAATAAGAATCAGCAGACGACTCAAAATCTCTAAGGAAGCGATGTTCTTGAGAATGATGCAGGTGTTTGACCGTATAGCTAGCTATATATGGTGGCTGCCCTCACCTCTCGTTCCTTTTTACCTTCCTTGGCCTCTTCATGCCCCTTACACTTCTCGCCTCTCTCCCACCTCTCGGCACACTCCTTACTTGCTCAGCCCTCCTGGTCATTCATCCTCGGCCCTTCAAGCCACCTGTTGCCCTCTTCCCTTATTATCCTCTCCCCATCATTGTTCTTCCTGGGCCTTCTCTCGTCTTCGCCCAGCGTTATTTAGCCATCCGTTGCGCCCTCTCCTTGCAGCTCCTCTCCTACAGACCTACTGTATAACTCCATTCGACGGCGCCCTATCCACCCTCGCCCATTCTTACCTTTTCCCTTCTCGCACGCTCCCTCAGCATCTCAACTGACGACCTTCTCTTCCCAACTGACGGTTCTCTTCCTGCCAGCTCCCTCTCCTCCACTCTTCCTCCTTTGGCACTTCCTATCCTTACCTCCTCTCCCTCTCCTCCCTCCTACCTCTTTCCCTCGCTCCCGATCCTTCACCCTCTCCCTCCGCCACCCTCTTCGCTGGCACTGGCACGATAGACTTAAAGGAATAATTTTGTTTATGTATGTATGAATACATTTAGTCATTACATATGATTGGCATACTTAGTATTTTATGCATAATTTTTTTTAATGTATTAGCTCTGAAAATGGCGGAAAGTCATTTGTTCAAGAGTTCTGAAGTAGCTTTAGTGAAGAAAAAGCCAATTTCATGTCAGTTAATCACTAAAAATCTGTACTGACACGGTGGGAGTGGGAGGAAATTGAGAGTGAGAGAGGGGGGATTGGGAAAGAATGGCAAATTGATTGGTATAGAAAGTGAAAGAGATTAGAGAGGGGGAGTGAGGAAGGGGGGGGGGGGGAAGATTCGGGCACAGCCCGGTGGTGAAGGGAGGGGGGTGAGGAGGAGGGAGAGACCTGGGTACCCCATTTAGTGTGTATATCAAGGATATTAAATCTTTTTTTAGGATGTAATATTGTATTTAGACATTGTTAAAGGTACGAACATAGATAAAGTGTGGAAGGCAAATTAGCGGAGGTTAGAGGTGGGTGAAAAAATAGCGGAATTCAGAGATAACACCATCAGTGGAGTCCAACAATATATACAGTATGTGTATATATGTATGTATATATATATAATAATGTTTCGTAAAAAGGCATGTAATGCAATGCAATGAAATTTAACAGTTTATACATAAACATTGAGAAGTGAATTTTTCCGTGTAGCCTATATATCGATATTTACATTTTTCTTTACCCTGTCTGATAATAATGTTTAAAGCTTAGAAAATAAATAGATTACGGAAGTATTGATTCTAACACTCGATATGTCTTGAACTCTAAAATTAATCTTAAAGTTAAGTTTTTTTTTAAGATATGGTCTTCATCTCAGGGACTGTTAGTCAGTTGGGATGCTGTTAGTTAGACTGTTAGTTTAGTTAGGATTATCGAGGTCTCCTGTGGACAACGAAATGACCTTTCTCAGGATGCAATTCATAATATTTACCGAATTTCCACGTGCCTATTTACTACTAGGTGAACAGAGTCATCGGATGTAAGGAAATGCCCCAAACAAAACGAGATGCCCAATGCAGAATGCAGAACGAGATGTCCAAACATCTCGTTCTGCCCACGAATCGAACCCGGGGTCATGAGGCCGTGAGCCGACTGAGAATTGACATAATCTATCTGTTGCAGACATCGAAAGACAATGCAATCGGACCACTTTGCTATTGTCGGGATTATAGTACTCCTAACACTTATGTAAAATTTCCTTTTCTTATTAACATAATTTACAGGCTACGACTAGATCTATTGTTTCACTGATCTTTGCTATTTCAAAGATTTGTTTTATTGCCCTTCAGGAAAAAATATGTATTTTGATATTGATTTACAATTTTTTATATCTTGCTTGCTGAAGTTCACTCGAGTTGATGATTCAAATTATGAATTTTGCTTTTAGATTTTAGAATCACAATTGTATAATTTGCATCGAAGAAATAACATTAATATTTGTATATATTTAATAATAATACCAAATATTAAAATATAAATTAAATTATTGAGATTGAGAGATTGCAGTTGCGATGAAGAACTGTAAATGGATTTATTTTTGTCCTATGACAAGTATTTATATGTATACACACAGGACAATTTTATTATATAATTATAAGTGGTTATTGATAGTTTGCATTCAGTTGTCTTGTATTTTGGTTTCAAGTAGTATAATTCAGATAGGCGGGGGGCCCAAGGCCTACTGTTCTTACAATCTATATCATGCCTATATTGTATTTAATTTACTTTAGTTTTTATAAAACTAAACGTTACCTCCACGGTTCGAGACTCCTACAGTCCAGGTGAATGGAATATTTGAGTTTTTCTCTCGCTTGGTCATCCACGAATATTGACGGCCCCTCCATCACGCCAGAGATCATCCATTTGGACTGGTCGTTACAGCGACGTCTCCAAATTCTTTCAGGTCGGCTTTTGATCCCCGATGGTTCAAATGATTTGGCACCGTTCCTTCCCTCTGTCCTGCCCTCTCCTTATAACCATTCGAAATGCTATGTAATCATACAACCTAGTGCTTTCACATGATAATTATCTTATCATGCCTAAACTACGTCAAGAATCGGCACTAAACAATTGAAGAGTCAAACCTGTAATTTCGCACTACAAACATATTCGACAAACCCATAAATTTGTAACGGCGCAAAACTCTAATTTGTCGATTTGTTGAGTAGGTTTTTATCACGAAATTGTAATTTTGATATATTCTTTAGTGCCGTTTCTTGACGCAATGGTAGGTTAGAAATGTTCGGCATTTTTATCCAATTTGTGGGTTTCAAATATTTAGTGTTTTTGACCCATGTAGTGAAGCAAACTTTTAAGGCTCAAAATTTGTCTTGTAAATATAGTATTCGTGTTATTTCTGCAGCAGAAAACTGTTTTCCTGTATGTTGCGCAACTCTAAATATCGGTATATGAAAGCATGGAGTCCCAAAACTTGAAAACATGTGTATAAATTATGACTTACTTTCAAGCAATTTAAATGCTCGGGGAATCTAGTTGCAGTATGTAACACTTAAAAAGTAAGAAACCCAGACGTTTATAATGCAATTTTCTACATTGGTAATTTCCTTTGGTTGCTTGCTGATTCTGATTCTTTATCGAGTTACATTAATTATTCTTTAGTTAATCTTTAATGATCGGCTGCAAGAGAGGAATTCTTTTATTATCTGTTGCCTTAGTGCTCAGTGTCGCTTTAATTTCGGCTAAAGTTTCTGGGCTTTTCCGAGAGTTAACTGGAGATTCAATTCGGCTAATTCACGAAACATTCTCAGACTTCTTGTAAGCTGCTTTGAAGAGTGTTAAATACTTTTTCTTGCAGTCTTTCATCAGATAAACGAGGGTTATCTGTATTACGTTCAAATGACTTGATAGAAACTTATTTTACAGATTTTAAATGTTTTTGCATGCTTCTATAGATCAAAATTTCATTTTCCATAGATAATTTGCTTTTGTAAAAAAAAAAATAATAAAATTTTGAATAACATGCATAATTTTATTATCTATGTTCTTGTCGAGCATTTTAAGTACAGAAATATCAAATCTGGAATTTAATGTAGTGAATTTTTTAGAACGAAAATGTTTGGTAAACATTTATAAAACTGATCAAATGGACAATTGTTGATATTTCTCTTAAATATTTAAATTTTAATAGATTTTTAACTGGAGCATATTTGTTTAAACTTGAAACCAATTACTCAAGTGTTATCCATTGTTGTTTCCTATGGTAGCTGAAATCCTTGAACTAGTTGCTTTCGACCATTAATTTGTTCCTAGTAAATCACACACACACAAACACACACACACACACACACACACACACACACACACACACACACACACACACACACACACACACACACACACACACACACACACACACACACAGTTCCTTCTTCTTCCTTCTAAAAAAAGTTCCTTCTAACGTCCCTGTGACTCATGTGGGTACTCAGTTTCCACCTGTGTCCCATTGTTCGCGTTCCACCAGTGTTGAATAGTTTATCCTCGACCGGGTAAACAAGGATAAACTATTCAACACTGGTGGGACACAGGTGGAAACTGAGTACCCACATGAGCCACAGGGACGTTAGAAGGAACTTTTTCAGTGTCAGAGCAGTTAACGGATGGAATGCATTAGGCAGTGATGTGGTGGAGGCTGACTCCATACACAGTTTTAAATGTAGATATGATAGAGATCAGTAGGCTCAGGAATCTGTACACCAGTTGATTGACAGTTGAGAGGCGGGACCAAAGTGCCAAAGCTCAACCCCCGCAAGCACAACTAGGTGAGTACAACTAGGTGTGTACACACACACACACACACACACACACACACACACACACACACACACACGCACACGCACACGCACACACGCACACACACACACACACATGGAGGGGTGACAGGAAAGCTGACATGGATGAACAATTTTCTAACTGAAAAATGAGGGCAGTAATCAGAGGCAATGTATCGGACTGAAGGAATGTCACAAGTGGAATACTACAGAGTTCAGTTCTTGCACCGATGATGTTCATTGTCTACATAAATGATCTAGATGGAATACAGAATTATATGAACATGTTTGCATGATGTTAGTAATAGGAAGGATAAGAAAAGTATGATTGTAATGCCTTTAAGAAGACCTGTACAAAAATATATGGAGCACCACTTGGCAAATGGCATTTAAAGTTGAATAAATGCCAGTGTTATGGAAAGTGGAATAGGCGAACATAGACTCCACACACATATAAATTATGTGAGAAATCGTTAAAGATTTCTGATTAAGAGATCTAGGGGCGGTTTTAGATAGAAACTATCACCCGAGGACCACATACAAGAACGTTGTGCGAGGAGCCTATGCTACGCTTTCTAACTCCAGAATTTGCTTTTAAATACATAGATGGCGAAATACTAAAGAATTGTTCACAACTTTTGTTAGGCGAAAGCTAGAATATGAGCGGTTGTATGGTACCCATACTTAAGAAGCACATCGATAAACTGGAAAAGGGCAAAGACATGCCACTAAGTGGCTCCCGGAACTGAAGGACAAGAGCTACGAGGAGAGGTTAGAGGCGTTAACTACATACAAGCGTTAACCACAAAAAAAACACATTTGAAAATGGCCGAAACTAGAAGATAGAAGAAAAAGAGGCGATATGATCACTATGTACATAATAGTATCAGGACTCGATAAAATTGATAGGGAAGAATTCCTGAGACTAGGAACATTCAAGAACAGGAGGACACAGACTCAAGCTAAGGAAACAAAGGTGCGCAAAAACATTAGAAAATTTAATTTTGCAAACAGAGTGGTAGACGGTTGGAACAAGCTAAGTAGAGGTGGTGGTGAAGGCCAAAACGTCAATAGTTTCACAGCGTTGTATGACAAAAGTACTGGGAACACGGAACACCACGAGCGTACGCTCTCATCCTGTAACTACACTTAGGTAATTTACACACACACATCTTCCTCTCCTTGAGAAAGAGTGATCATGTCCTGTTGTAAATTAAATATGTTTTGCGATATAATCTAGAACGGAAGGGGACATTGAGAACAGTTGATAACTTAATTTCAAGAGACACAATGGGGACACTTAGCAAATTCCTTTCATGAATTTAACTAGAAAGACTTGTTGCTAGGTAAGGAAGTAATGAGTTTGATGCCAAAATGTGTAATATACGATTAATGGCACAAAAACAATTATACCAAAACACAGATGTCAGGACTAGAACACAGGATTGGTTCAAATAATTGTGAGAGGGTCGAGAGGAAAGGACTCGAAAATGAGTTCAATATTTGAAGAGGCCTAACCCTCAAACATACGAGCACTACAAGCACGCAAGAAACAAATACACGGCAGTGAGACAGAGACAGAAAGAACTCTGAGAAAGGGTAGCGAACAAATGTAAAGAAGCATCCAGGCCTTTCTATAAATTCATTAAAAGCAGTTGGAACAGATGGAGTTTGCACCTTGATGATGTGAGAATGTGCAACTGAGCTGAACATTCCACCCAATGATAATCCTGACATCCTTGTGCACTGGACACCTTATCAGATATATGGAAAAGGCCAACATAGTTTCAATCTTTAAAAATGATAGCAAAGAAGCCCCCCTCAAAATTATAGACCCCTATCATTAACAAACGTGGTATTCAAAATACTGGAAAAAATAGTTAAAAGTCAACTGGGTAGAACACCTGGAGAGTTTATGACATAATAAAGACAGTATGGTTTTCGAACAGGAAGATCATTTGAAACAAATGTACTTAGTGTTATGATAGAGCCACAGAGATTCTATAAGAAAGGAGTTGGGTTGACTGTGTCTATCGGACCTAAACAAGGCTGTTGTGTTGACACAACACAAGCGGTTGTTTTGAAAACGAACAAGCCTGAAGGGTGACATTATTATTATTATTAACATCTTATTGACAAAAGTAATTACAAATTTTGCCTATCTGAGGATTTCAAATAATTCTTATTAAAGTGAGGATAATGCTGGTATTCACTGTCACGCAGAGGGTCATACACAAGACAATAGGTCTAAACTGTAGGCTGAAGCACATATATATCATGGTTACATTCAATGTTTTAATGTATGAATTTGTAAAAACAAATTTCTATTGTGCACTGCCACACAAGGGCAAGGGGGATGGGTTCATAAGTGATGCAGCTTAGAAGTAATTAATATACATAATTGGTTCTTCAGTTCTTTAAATGGACAAGCAAATTTTGGATAAATTGTTAGGAAGTCGTCCAGAACACCCGAGTCGATGAAATAGTTACACAGTTGGTGGTACAAGGAGTGGCCAGGAGGTCTAAAGTCTTTTACGTTTCACATTCACAATATAGTGTTCTTGTTTATTAACAATGGTGGTGGAGTTATTTTCTGTGACTCTAAAAGTGTTCTGCAGTCCTTAAATAACCCTCACAATGTATGCCGGAAAGTAAGCTTTGTAATTAAATGGAATGTAATTTTTGCCAATGATAATAACTATTGTATAAAATTTGTGTGGATCCCATCCCATGTAGGAGTTGGAAAACATGACTGAAGGGGGACAGGGAAACTTCCGATATGGATGAAAAAATTTTCTAACTGACAGATGAGGGAGGTAATCAGAGGCAATGTATCTGACTAGAGGAGCGTTACTGGCAGAGTCCCGCAGGATTCAGCTCTTGCACCAGTAATGTTCATTCGTCTACATAAATCCCCGTGGTGTAGTGGTAAGACACTCGCCTGGCGTTTCGCTAGAGCTGTGTCCAGGGTTCGTATCCTGGCCGGGGGAGGATTTACTGGGCGTCAATCCTAAACTGTAGCCTCTATCTACCCAACAGTAAAAAATGGGTACCTGGTTGTTAAACGATTTGGCGGATCGTATTCCAGGGACCATAGGATTAAGAAACTGCCCGAAACGCTATGAGTGCAGAGTGGCGGTACGAGAATGTAAGAACTCCTGTATATAAAAAAAGATCTTAACAGATGGAATTCAAAATTATATGAACATGAGTATGGGATGTGCTAAGATTCCACATGTTATGGAATGTAGAATCTGAGAGAAAATAGACCACACACAACTTACAAATTATGTGGAAAGGAATTAAAGAACTCTTAACAAAGAATGATATCTAGGGGTGGTTTTGAATAGTAGACTGTCATCAGAGGAACACATAAAAAAAAACATTGTGCGAGGAGCTTATGGATCGCTTTCCAACTTAAGAATCGCGTTTAATTACATGAATGGGAAATACTGAAGAAACTGTTCATCACTCGAGCCAAAATTAGAATATGCAGGCAGTTGTATGATGCCCAAATTTCAAGAAGCACATCAATAAATTGGGAAAGGTGCAAATGCATACTACTAAATGGGTTTCGAAACTGAAAAGCAAGAATATGAGAGAGGCATTTAAATATGCCATAGCTAGAAGATAGAAGAAAAAAGAGGTGATATGATCACCACTTACAAAATAATTACATGAATCGACCAAATTGACAAAGAGGAATTCCTTAATAACTCGCAACTTCAAGAACAAGAGGACACAGATTCAAGCTAAGGAAACAAACGTGTCGAATAAATATAGAAAGTTTTCTTTTGCAAACAGAGTGGTAGACGATTGGAACAAGTTAAATGAGAAAATAGTGGAGGCCCAAACCATCTACTTACTTTTCAAAACGTTATAACAAAGAGTGCTGGGAAGACGGGACAGCACGAGCGCAAATCTCTTCCAGTAACCACACTTGAGTAATTACCAGCAAATATCGTCGTATAAGAAGAGCAATCTCAACTTGAG
>WNGS01166011.1:2549364-2562909 GCA_020271785.1 Procambarus virginalis | reverse complement strand
TTTACTTTACCGAGTTCACATCATGGACGTGATGTCGGAGCCGGCTGCGGGGGTCTCATGGCTGGAGTCATGCTGGGTGCTGGCGTCTTAGTCTCCTTGCTGAGACTTGGGGCTTCTACACACATGTCTCACGGTTCCTGAGTAACTGCTGGCTGTGGTACTCTGCTGCCCACAGACCTTTCACACTGCTGTCGCCACAACCCGGCCTGCAGACTCTCCATTCCACACACACTTGCCTGCTGACTGTTTCCCACACTTTACTGCCAGCAGAACCTGCCTTCTACACTGTAATGCCAGCAGACCTGCCTTCTACTGCCAGCAGACCCTGACCTTCTACACTTTACTGCCAGCAGAACCTGCCTTCTACACTGTACTGCGCCAGCAGACCCTGCCTTCTACTGCAGCAGACCCTGCTTCTACACCTGTATCTGCCTAGCACGACCCTGCTCTTCTACTGTCTAGCAGAATCCCCTGCCTTCTACACTGACTACTGCCAGCAGACCCTGCCTTCTACCCTACTGCCAGCAGACCCTGCCTTCCTACACTACTGCCAGCAGACCCCTGCTTGCCACCCGTGCCTGCTAATCTGCCTATATACCCGGTGACACCAGACGCTCGCTCCAACAGTACAGCAGGGTGAGAGATGGCCCAGACACTGCACGGGTTCCTTCCTGCAGGAGTGGCGGCTGCGTCCCCGACTTCGTGTTCAACAGGGGTTCGTTATCGTCGAGGCCAGCGGAGATGTTCCATATTTTTGCATTTTGAGTTGACTTATATTAGGAAGATGGGGAGTGGGACCAGAGGAGAGGGTGGAGTGGGGGTAGAAGAACCCGCTCTCACACTTCCGCAAAAGTACACTTTTTGGCACGGGCGCCAACACCAGCGGGCGGCCGTCAGGTGGAGGGGGAGCCGTGGCGCGGCCTGCCACAGTGTCTGTCGCTCCTGTGTGCCGGCCGGCTGTGTGTACTGCTGGGTCTCTCCTCTCTCCTCACTCTCTGTACTCACTTATTTGTGCTTGCGGGGGTTGAACTTTGGCTCTTTATTCCCGCCTCTCAACTGTCAATCAACTGGTGTAAGCGATTCCTGAGCCTACTGGGGCTCTATCATATCTACAATTGAAACTGTGTAGTGGAGTCAGGCCTCCACCACATCACTGCCTAGTGCATTCCATCCGTTAACTACTCTGACCACTGTGACAAAAGTTCTTTCTAACGTCCCTGTGGTCTTTGTCTATGTGGGTACTCAGTTTCCACCTGTGTCCCAGTTGTTCGAGTGACAAAGGGACACAGGTGGAAACGGATGTCCCACATGAACCACAGGGGACGTTAGAAAGAACTTTTCAGTGCCAGATTAGTTCCACAGAGGAATGCATTAGGGCAGTGATGTGTGAGTGTGTGTGAGTTAACTGACCCCCGTCTGTGAGTGGCTACTCTCTCTCACACACCACACCACACACACACAACACACCACACACACACACACACCACACACACACACACACCACACAAACCTACCACCACACCCACACACCACACACCCACACACACACACCACACACACACACACCCACACACACACACACACACACCACACACACCCACACACACACACACACACAGCCACCACACACACACACACACCCACACACACACACACACCCACACACACCCACACACACACAAACACACCACCACACACACACACACACACACACACACACCACACACACACCACACACACACCACACACACACACACACCACACACAACACACACCACACCACACAACACACACACACACCACACCACCCACACACACAACACACACACACAAACACACACACACACACACCACACACACACCCACACACACACACACACACACACACACACACACACCACACACCACACACAACACAACCACACAACACAACCACACACACACACACACCACCCACACTTACACCAAGACCCCACACACACACACCACACACACACAACACACAACACACACATACACACAACACACACACCACACCACACACACACACACACACACACACACACACCACCAACCACCACACACACACACACACACACACACACAACACACAACACACACACCACACACACCACACCACACACACACACACACACACACAACACACACAACAACACCACTACACACACAAACCCACACAACACACACACACCACACACAAACCACACACACACACACACCACACACACAACCACACACACACCACACACACACACACAACACACACCACACACAGCACACACACACACACAACCACACACCACCACATACCACAACACACACACACACACCACACACACACACACACACACAGCCACCACACACATCACTACACACCACACACACAATCACCACACACACACACACACACACAACACAACACCACAACACACCACACACACCCAAAAACGCTCCTCTTGGAAGAAATGCCATCGACGAGGTCCTTGGTAAGAAGATCACTGACCTGAAAAGGATGAACGAGAGGATTGAAGACATCGATGCTCACTTTGCACTTTACCTCATCACCAGATGCTTGTCCCTCCCCAGGCTGACCTACTTTCTAAGATGTTCGCCATCTTTCAACAATATTAAATTAGAAGAGTACGACAGCTTGCTGAAATCAACACTAGAAAAAGCCCTCAATCTTTCCCTCAGCGACTCACAGTGGAAACAGGCCTCCCTTCCTGTCAGACTCGGGGGCCTTGGCGTGCGCACAGCAACACAAATTGCTGTACCAGCGTTCCTGTCCTCTTCAGTGGGGTCCGACAACTTAGTGAAGGAAATCCTACCTGAGCACCTAGTTCAACAAGCAGGGGTACATGATCCCAGCTTCACAGACTGCACAACCAAATGGGTCTCTCTTGTAGGATCAGCACCCCCAACCACCGCCTTCTGAAGCCCATAAGCAATCCAGCTGGGATCGCCCCATTGCCGACCAAGAAGCTGCAACTTTGCTAGAAGCTGCGACAACACCACATGACAGTGCCCGACTTAGAGTTGTAGTTGCTCCCCATGCAGGTGATTTCCTATTAGCAACCCCAATGTCAGCAACCGGCACCCGTCTCACACCACAGGCCGTCTGAATTGCCGTGGCTCTCCGCCTTGCTGCCCCAATCTACACCGAGTACAGATGTATTTGCGGCAAGGCAGAGGCCGACAGGTACGGACGGCATGGCCTTCTCTGCCAAAGGACAGGAGGATGGCATGCAAGACACGGCGAGGTCAATGACAGTATTAAGAGAAGCCTTACCACAGCCGGTTGTCCAGCAGAGAGAGAGCCCCGCTACCTAATGTCCCGCAACTCTGATGAGCCTGTCGGTCGCCCAGACGGAATCACGGTGAACCCCTGGAAGAATGGTAGACAGATGGTGTGGGACTACACTTGCGTTTCAACTTTAGCCAATACGTATGTTGACTTTAGTGCTACACAAGCAGGAGGAGCTGCCAATCACCTGGAAGTGGCCAAGTCACGTAAATACAGAGACCTTGAGCACCACTACAATTTCGTCTCCATTGCCTCAGAGGCACTTGGTGCCTGGTGTAAAAGTGCTGCTAGCTTTTTGAAGGAGTTGGGGTCTAAGCTAATCAAAACAACTAGAGACCCTAGAGCTGCCAGTTTTCTTTTTCAGCACCTTAGTGTGGCAATCCAGAGAGGAAATGCTCACTGCATCCATGGTTCCTGCCCGCCATCTGAGGAGCTGGAGGAGCTATTCAACTTGTGACAAGCAGCCTTGTACCCTGCATGTAATCAATATTGTAACTTTTTTTGTGTAATGACATTTTCAAATAGTAGTAGTAGGCATCCTTCAGTCTCGGGAGACTATTGAGTTGCGCTCTGGTTGTCAATCCTGGTGCAGCGTCTGGTGTGACTGATGAGGCCAATCCGAGAGGGGCAGTCCATCCTACACCGAGCACAAACGAAGTCCGATTCTGGTCTGTCTTCCTGGCTACCTGCTTTCCTTCTCTATCGCTTTGCCTCCGATTCCTTGGCAAGTGACTCCTCGAACTTGGAGAGACCTCTTTGAACAGACTGCCTTCAGGCTGAATGGTCTGCAGCCAGTGTCTCCCATATAGCAAGATCGACGTCCATGGCTTTCAGGTCCCTCTTGCATACGTCTTTGTACCATAGCTGGGGCTTGCCTGTTGGACACTTTCCCTGCATCAGCTCTCCGTACAGGAGATCCTTGGGGATCCTGCCGTCGCCCATTCGTACAACGTGCCCGAGCCAGCGCATTCGTCTCTGTTTCAGCATTGTGTACATGCTGGTGGATTCTTGCTCTCCCCAAGACGTTGTTGTTTGTCACCTTGTCTTGCCAGGTGATGTCCAAGATGTGTCGAAGGCAGCGCATGTGGAAGGCATTCAGCTGTCTTTCCTGACGGGCTCGGAGTGTCCAAGACTCACTGCCATAAAGGAGAGTGCTCAGGACACAGGCTCTGTAAACCTGAATATTAGAATACTCAGTCAGCCTATTGTTGGCCCACTCTCTTTGTCAGTCTGGATATGGTAGTAAATGCCTTACCGATACGTTTGTTTAGCTCCGTATCAAGAGAGAGGGAGTCATAGATTGTGGAGCCCAGGTACACGAAGTCGTGAACGACTTACAGTTTGGAATCGGAGATGCCGATGTCAGGTGGGGAGTCCACTCCTTGTCCCATGACTTGTGTTTTCTTCAGGCTGATGGTGAGTCCGAAAGCCTGAGAGGCCTCGCTGAAGCGGGTCATGAGCCGTTGGAGGTCTTCGGCTGAGTGGGCAGTGACTGCTGCGTCGTCGGCAAAAAGGAAGTCGTGCAGACACCTCAGCCGAACCTTCGTCTTGGCTCTCAGCCTGGCGAGGTTAAAGAGCTTTCCATCCGACCTGGTCCGGAGGTAAATGCCTTACGTGACAGATCCGAAGGCGTGCCGCAGCATAACTGCGAAGAAAACCCCAAATAGGGTTGGAGCCAGTACACAGCCCTGCTTTACTCCACTTCGGATGTCAAAGACGTCTGATGTTAGTCCATCAAAGACCACGGTGCCCCTCATGTTCTCATGGAAAGATCTGATGATGCTGAGGAGCCTGGGTGGGCATCCGATCTTGAGGAGGATCTTGAACAGGCCATCCCTGCTGATGAGGTCGAAGGCCTTCGTCAGATCTATGAAGGCTACGAAGAGTGGCTGCTTTTGTTCCCTGCATTTCTCCTGCAGTTGTCTGAGGGAAAAGACCATGTCGATGGTGGACCTGTCAGCTCTGAATCCGCATTGAGATTCTGGATAGACTCTCTCTGCAAGTACTTGGAGCCTCTTCAATGCGACTCCAGCAAACAGCTTTCCGACAGTACTGAGGAGGGAGATTCCACGGTAGTTGTTGCAGTCGCCAATGTCATCTTTATTCTTATACAGCGTGACGATGTTGGCGTCCCTCATGTCCTGTGGCACCTCTCCTTCTTCCCAGCAGAGGCAGAGAATTTCATGCAGCTCCATGAGCAGGCTACCTCTGCAGCACTTCAAGGTCTCAGCAGGAATGCCATCTTTGCCAGGAGCTTTACCAGAAGCAAGGGAGTCTAGGGCATCGCTGAGTTCTTCGAGGGTCGGTTCGCTGTCGAGCTCCATTAGCACAGGCAGACACTCAATGGCGCTCAGGGCGTCTTCGGTGACCACATTGTCCCTGGTGTATAGCTCAGAGTAGTGCTCGACCCAGCGCTTCAGCTGCAGTGTCTGGCCCTGAATCACCTCGCCAGTGGCAGATTTCAGAGGAGCGGTCTTCCTCTTCACAAGATGAAGACCTCAGTGATATCAACCTTCACAAGATGAAGACCTCAGTGATGTCAACCTTCACAAACCGAAGACATTTTCAAATAAAGTTAGATAAATATACACACATACCAAAAGAATAGGGGTGGTAGGACAAGAAAATATCAAAGTGTTCAGTGAGGATCCACTAGGTCTTCTCTGAGTACTCTTTATTTTCTTCTCCGAGGCTATGGGTCCCTACACTTGCACCAGAGGTGGTACTCCTCCTATATATATATATATATATATATATATATATATATATATATATATATATATATATATATATATATATATATATATATATATATATATATATATATATATATATATACTGTATATATATATTTTATTAAATATGACCGAAAAAGTAAGATTAATAATTCTAACATGAATTTTCAAAATATTTCTTATGTTTCTTTTTACTGTCGATGATAACTGAAAAATCAATTAGAATTTATTTTTCAATTACCATCGACAGTAAAAAGAAACAAGAAATATTGAGAAAATTCGTGTTAGAATTATTAATCTTACTTTTTCGGTCATATTTAACAACATATGTTTACAAAAAAGACTGCTACCAAAATATACTAATATATATATATATATATATATATATATATATATATATATATATATATATATATATATGTCGTACCTAGTAGCCAGAACGCACTTCTCAGCCTACTATGCAAGGCCCGATTTGCCTAATAAGCCAAGTTTTCATGAATTAATTGTTTTTCGACTACCTAACCTACCTAACCTAACCTACCCTAACTTTTTCGGCTACCTAACCTAACCTAACCTATAAAGATAGGTTAGGTTAGGTCAGGTAGGGTTGGTTAGGTTCGGTCATATATCTACGTTAATTTTAACTACAATAAAAAAAATTACCTCATACATAATGAAATGGGTAGCTTTATCATTCCATAAGAAGAAAATTAGAGAAAATATATCAATTCAGGAAAACTTGGCTTATTAGGCAAATCGGTACTTGCATAGCAGGCCGAGTACGACGTTCTGGCTACTAGGTACAACATATATATATATATATATATATATATATATATATATATATATATATATATATATATATATATATATATATATATAACACTTGCCATTTTTGCCATTTAACTCTGAATACGCATGAGTGTTCACTTCTCCTACCATCCCCTGAGGGTGCAGTAGTAATGTGGTGGCGCAGTCGAATAGAGCGTGCATCTGGGAACACCCAGCGCATAGGTTCTAATTCTCATTACGGCTTCTGTGGATATTCTAATCATCACCATGTTTATGTTTTTCTTTACTTGAGAACGATGTTGAAAAATTAACACTCCAAAATTCACGTTACAGTTGTATTATGGTCTGACGCTAACAGATGAGTTTCGATGATCTGCTCAACATTTTCAAAGGCAAAATGTGAAGTGGATACAAATTAGCTTGAACAAACGCATAAGAAGGATAGGATGAGGTAAGATGCACGAGCCTTCTGCAGTTCGTTAATTCTATGTTCTTATGATGGCTGGGCAGTGTGTGCTAGATATTCTGTTTTGAACTTGAGGATAGTAGAATGTAAATGAATGAGAGCTGGCTGTTAATAGTTTTTTGAGACTGTTAGATATGTACCGCTTCGCCAATGTCTATTGGCGACAATGTCTTCTATGTCAATCTTTCTGTACATTGTTTCGGTGTTATTGGCAAGATATCTCTGGTGATTATCTGGTTGTGTGTGTATAAATTCAATACTGTTTGATTGAACATTGTTGTTTGCACAGAGAAGGTTAGATCGTGATGCTAGCACGAATCTTCTTTATATTTCATATATTCTCCTTTAGCTGAGAAAGAAGATGAAAAATTAACTCTCCAAAGTACATTTTATAGTTTCATATAGCTGACCCCTACGAGTTGACTTTTGTTGAACCTGCCAACATTTTCAAAAGCTGAGGTAAAGAGGATACATGCTAGCTGGAGAAACAGAATATATAACCAGGAGAATACATAATGAGGTGAAAATGTTACGCAATAGATGGGCCTTGTATTTCTTCTATGCATTCACATACCCACATGGGGACTGTCAAACCAAACAAGCTCAATATATAGACTGGACTCAAACATCTGTTTGAGCACCTTATAAATGCATAAACAAATCTCCATATAATCCCTACTCACAACCAGGCATCACCAGTCACATCATGGTCAACAAAACGTAAATAATCGACAGATAGAACGACAACAGAAGATTAGACATCGGCGAAGCACTACATATTAAACAGTCTCAACCAAGTGCCAACAGCCAACTCACAACTCACACATTCCACCAACTTATGAACAAGGCAGAATATACATACTGCCCCAGCCATATTAAAAAATTAAGGCAATTGCATATGACCTAGTAACCCATACTAAGAAGGAAGCCATTATAAGTTCAGCAAGTACCTGAGGTTAGAGAAGAAGTGAAATGTAAGTAAAAGGAGTAAAACATGAAAAACGGAGCATTCAAAATGAAGTTACCGGGATGAAAGAAGAAACAAAAAGTAAGCACCGAGGGGACTGAAAGTAAATGGGAAAAGTAAATAATGACAAAAATAAAGAGAGCACAATTAAAGACAGAAATAGACAGACGATAGGAGAGCACACACAGGTCCGCGAAGTCGCGTGGGACAGCACTCTGGGGAAAGAGCAGAGCTCAGCCCCCGCAAGCACAACTATGTGAATACAACTAGGTGAATACACACACACACAAACAACAGCAACAAAGCCACACAAAGCCTATCACCACCACAACAATGAGTGTAGAGTTACTCAACGGTGACCTACCTCTCACTTCAGAGCAAACTACAAAATCAAAAGTTAGCACACTCATTAAAGCCTGACGGTAATCAAATTTCATCCAATTATAAACTTGGTTAGTCGCGTGAAAAAAAAATTACATGTACATAAACTTTTCCTGTCTGAAAATCGGACGGCAAATCAAACTAATTGTCACTTTGACGCCTCGTAAAACATTTGTCAGATGTAATGAACGGGATTAGAGAGTATAACAGTTATAGGGTTATAATTGGCACTACAGCTATACAGTGGACGTCCAGGACCTTTTTTTTTCTGAACGGTTGATTGCTACATATGCAAATTAATCAAATTGTAGCGGCGCCCAGTTCAGCACTAGACAACAAATTTACTAACGAAATATATACATACATAAATTCATTATATAAAAACATACACATACACTGTGCGGAACTGGTCCTCACTACACTGGAGGAAAGAAGGAATAGGGCAGACATGATAACGACGTACAAGATACGATTGACTGCTGGTTATGAAAAAATACACAACAAATGTACTTACAAAATACATACAAACATAAACGCATAATATAAAAATATATAATTATATATATATATATATATATATATATATATATATATATATATATATATATACACACACACAGTATTCAAATAGGAAAGGGATGGTAGACGATTTGTCAAACAAACTTGAGAGGATAAATAAGGGAGTATATCTTAGACAAGACACTCTCAAAGGAAAAAGACGTGAATGGAGTGGGGGACGACAGAAAGGTCAGATCTATTCAATTTCTAATAAACCTTCATGATTAGACAGAAATCACAGACTTGACTATCTATCTATAATCACAGAAGATGCAAAGTTAATGAGAGGATTTAAAGCTCAGGAGAACTGCGAGGAAATGGAAGATGTTCTGATAAGTTTCAGAGATAATCTGAAAAATACATCTGGGATTTACATTTAAAATGTTCAATGTTATGAAGGCGAAGAGCAGAACAATACCAGAAGTGATATCAGACGAAGGTCAGACCACTTAACATCTTAGAAAAGGATAAAAACTGTTCTCGACATCTCCTAACCAGCCGCCAGAGCCCCACATTACCAGAATAACATCTACACTGTATAAAAAAAGCTGGTTAATGTCCGTATAGTCATTAGGAACCTGGATAAGGAAGCCTTCAAATAATGTATGTACTAAATTCAAGACCATCCATTGAGCATGCGCCAAATTTAAGACCCTCCGTCAAGAGATCACAAAGTATGCAGCACATATTGGAATTTACACCATTCAAAGAGGAATCTTTGAAATGTATAAGGAAATAATTTAACGATGAGAACTGGAAATGAAAAAAGTCACAGAGCTACCAGCAATTTTTCCTTAGCATAAGAGTTGTAAATGAATAGGGCACGTTTAAAGGGATGATGCTGAGACAACCTCATTACACAGCTCCATAGACAAATTTAATAAATGATGATAAAAGAAACGACTCTTTGCATTAACCAACCGATAACTGGAAGGGCACAGCTCAGGAGCCAAAGTTCAACCCCGTAAATACATTTTTGCGCGAGCAAACACACACACACACACACACACACACACACACACACACACACACACACACACACACACACACACACATCCTCTTTCGAGACCAAAGAGCCAGAGCTCAACCGCCGCAAGCACAACGATAGGGTAGATAAAAACAGTTTATTTAACACAAGGGGGCACATACACTAGGGGACACAGGTGGAAACTAAGTGCCCAAATGAGCCATAGAGACAGTAAAAAGATTTTTTTTGTGTCAAGAGCAGTTAACAAATGGAATGGCAGTGATGTGGTGGAGGCACACTCCATACACAGTTTCAAGTATATATGAAAGATCTCCATAGGCTCAGGAACCTGTATACCAGCTGATTGACAGTTGAGAGGCGGGGACCAAAGAGCCGAAGCACAACTAGGTGAGCACAATATAGCTGAACTTTCCGAGACTGCCCACGGAAAAGCGAAGGAAATTATTTTTGGCTAAAGTAACACTGCCAGATGGACGCTGCGATATACTATCAGGCGTGCACTTTATGCGGAGGCGATAAAGTATCGACAAATAATGTGGGCAGCAGTCACATTATAATATATTACAGCAATGTAAGCGACTGAAGCTTGAAATTACTTGATATATTACTAATATGTTATGAAGCCATTCCTGCATGCCGATTAATAAATTTTAAATTACGAAACCAATAATTTAAATGTCATAACCAAAAAAGTAACCGTGTATATTTCACATTGCTGCCATATATAATTTCTGAATAAATATTAAGATTTTTTCAAGAAATCATTAAGTTAAATTAAAATATCGACTTACAGAGTGCTTCTCGAGTTTATGAAAGAAAATATAAATTACTGCTCTCAAACATTATTTCTTTATATAAATAATCTATTTTTACATCAAATAATCTTATTTTTAAGATTAAAATAATATAATAAATAATCAAATAATCTTATTTTAAATGTGCTGCATGCCAAGACCATCCTGCCCGCCTGTGTGGTATTCGAGACAATGTGCTGCTGGCCAAGGCTATCCGGCCGCCTGTGTGGTATTGGAGACTTGTGCTGCAGGTCAGGACTATCCTGCCGCCTGTGTGGTATTCGAGACTAAGTGCTACTGGCCAAGGCTATCCTGCCCGCCTGTGTGGTATTGGAGACTTGTGCTGCAGGTCAGGACTATCCTGCCCGCCTGTGTGGTATTCGAGACTGTGTGTTCGTTAAACGTCATTCTTTTCCCTCTGGTTCCTCGTGATCAATTATACCCCATAATAAAACAATACTAAACCATCTCTGACTTTCTACTTTGTGTTTCATTACCAAAATCTTGTTGACCAAAACCACTGTTGTTAGCGAACACCCAGCAAACAGCCTGAACTGTGAACCATAGTTATTCCAACCTGAATAATAATGGCAATTTTTACAAATATCTCGATGTAGCTAAGATTCCCGAACACCCAATGAAATCAGGATGTGTTTAAATACCTATAGGTTGAGAACTCAACAACCCATGCAACACAGAGCTTTGTTATACGAGTAAGCATCATGTAAACTAATTAACTGGAAGGTTTCAAACACAGCTTAAAAAAAAGACATCAGAAGTGGTTGTGTATAAACTAGAGCTGCCTCACATGGTACAGTAGGCTTTCTGTAGCATCATATATTTATAAGTTTTTATAAATGCAACTCAAAATCTGGTCACAACCGCAGTCAGTTTTATAAATTCATGAAATCGATTTTTCTCAAAATTTGAGAAAAACAGCATCGATTTTTCAAAGAATCTGCTAAGAGAACAGTCACCGTCTCAAAATGTTAATATATGTATCCAAGCCAAGTTGAGTTTATTCGCAAGTAATATTTTTCTCTAGGAACAAGTATACATGTCAGCAAAAAACGATGCTATGGATGGAAGTGCAAAATATGGGTATCACCCATAGTTATTATGGATGAAAGTACAAAATATGGGTAACACCATAGTTCCTATATTTCAAGTTATTCTCAAACGGGATGCACTTTGCTCCCAAGGGAGGAATTTTAAATGTAAGGGGAGGAATTATATCTAAGGGTGAAGCGCCAAACTGGGAAAGAACGTACTCTGTACATATCAGATTAAATACCAATATACACAACTAAATAGATGAACTTCCCTATTTAAGATTGCCTGGCTTCATGGAGTTTGATCAGATCAACAAGTTAATGGACATGCAAACTGTTGAGTGTATGAAACTGATCTATGCTTCACAACCCTTTATGACTTGACCCCCAAGCAATTGCTAAATATAACACATTAGCTACAAAGGCTCAGCAAGTGTCCTTTCCCCTTCCCAGCTTGGTTGAATGTGCCTTTAGTGCTGTTACACACATGTTGACTAAAAAAAAACTAGGGCAATTCAACATTAGTAAGCGTGGTGACCTTCAAACAAATCTATCTGGAAATTGTTTCAATAATTTACACTGTAAAAATATAATGAAAATATTTCTAGATGACAATTCAAAACGGGTGACGAATTGAAAACTGGGATTGCAAGGGGAAGAATGCAACCCCTAGAACAACTGCTACTATGGATGAGAGTACAAAATATGGATATCATAGTTACTATGAAAGGTAGTAAAAAATAAATAAATCAATAAATAAATACGGACTTTATATCCCGCTAAAGTCTACGTTGCGTAATATTAACTGTGCAGTGGGCCTGACAGCAACTACAAATACTTCACAGGATCTAATGACAACAACCACCATTATATCACAGGATCGGGTTTAATGACAAAAATGTATAGCCAATTGCCTCATTAAGCTCCAGGCAACAGCAGCTGTCATTATTAATGAAACCACTATTTAAAAAGTATGCCGAAATTTTTTTTAGCATAAATCAACAAACTGCAAATTTCTTGGCCCATAATAGGTAGTTCTTAACCAGAAACTCGGATCTTTCCCTCGGACATTTGTTGAAGCTGCGCAAACATGACAGTGTGCTGGCTTCAAGTAATGTCAGCTGCTAAGGGCTATTATGTTACTTTAACGTTCATGTTATTTGGCTAAGTAATGCTAATTATTGAAATTGTTTATCACTAAGCTTTAGTATAGGCCTCGTATCCCCAACAACGGGAATTATACGCTTACACATAACAAGCATTCTTCAGAAAATCATAGTACTTATAACTATTTTGGATGGAATGTACAAAATATAGACTGTTGAACCCTAAATAGTCCACGTTTTGACTATTAGAATGTTAAAAGCCATAAAAATATAACTTAACCTGTTCTAAGCCGAAATAAGTAATCCTATACCTAACACAATCTTAGGCTTAATTTTAGTGCATTCTAGCATAAAAAAAATTAGGTTTGGTTGTTATCTTCT